>CM035174.1:51115091-51177591 GCA_020205615.1 Panax quinquefolius | reverse complement strand
TTAGCCACCCAACTCAAAATCGTGGAGTGCCTACGATCAAACATCTGATCGCAGTGTAGAAGAAGGAGGGCATTACGATTACAACAAATGCAATTGTCCAAAGTTGGTAGAGGACCTCCCCACCAGAAAAGGTTAAATGAGATATCATTGCAAATCACTTCTAAAGTATTTCATCTGGAAAGCGCCTCAGGGACAAACCTGACCCTTAGCTCACTCTAAGAGGTTGCCCCTTCCTGAGCTACCTTGACCCAGAAGGAATGCTTGATCAAGTTCATCTCAAGGACCAAGATAGCCAACGATCGTAGAGTCGAGGCTGAAGAGAACTCCACGATCGTAGTGCAACCTCAGCGATCGTAGAAGACAACTCGACGATCGTAGTCCTACAAAAGAGTACTCCAGTTCACAAGGAGCTTGGAAAATGAGACAATTGCTCAACCATTCAAAATGAGGAGATAAGTTCGAATATATCAGTGATCGAGTTATGCTGCATCAAAGTGAGGATAAAAGTCAAAGCCATCCACTGCAGCATCTCTCAAAAGTTGATCGTTGAGACAACAAAGGAAAATGTAGAGTCCACAACTGCCTTACCATGCTACTCTATGAATCAAAAGGTCAACGGTCAAAGCCACGTCGATTAAACGTATACTCTTCTAAAAGGAAATATCTAACTGAAAAGTTATGGGGGTTACAGCTCATTACTGGGCATCATGCAACCAATGGTTAGTTGACACATCACTGGTTATGCAGAGTTAGAAGGAACTGCCATAAAGACAAATTCAAATCTGCAAACAGTTGTCAAAAGCTATCGAACCTTTCTCCCTCCCATTTTCAAACCCTAAAATCTTCTCAAGAGCCAAAATAGGTTAACACTCCAGAGCTTTACCAAATCACAATCATCCATCTCTTATAAACCTCTCTGAATAAAATACCCATATTCTTCGAACTACTCAAATGGAAAACTGACGAGTAATCAATGGCATTCAGCTCGGAACCAAGTCGTTTAATAAATTCAAAAAGAAGTTCAGAGACATTCTCGAACTTGTAAAGAAAGCTAGATTCTCAGAATACCTTGAGGCTAGCACTCGAGTATACGTTGACCTGGTCAAAGAGTTCTACTCAAACGCCTCAATAAACTCTGAAACCCTTTCTACCAAGGTCAAAGGTCAGTCTCTAAAGCTGAAATCTTCTGACCTTAATCAATGCCTAGGTTTTCCTAACCAAGGACTGAAGAACCTTGATGATGTCGATACAGAACAAGCAAAGGAGATCATGGGGTACCAAAGAAACCCTTGTGAGACCCCAGATTTTATGAATAAAGATTTAATTTTCTCGAAATATTTTTTTTGAATATTATGGTGTGGATTTGAGATAGTGTTATAGTTGTGGGTAGTATTTATAAATTTTGAAAAGTATGCAAGTTGTTGTATAATATTCGACTGGTCGGGGAATATTCTTTTTGTCAGAGAATATCCGTACGACGGTACAATCATTGGTGGATCCCACAACGAAATTATTGTCTGATTGAGAAAATGACAAAAATATTTTATGGAAATAACGGCGGAAGTTTTACTGTTAATCGCTGTTGAAACACACGGTGTTAAAAGTAAAAGAATAATGTCTGGCGTGGTTGCATAGTAGCACATGGTATTGATTATTGATGCTTACGTGATAAGTCACTCAGTTTTGTTTTATTAGTATTATTAATGTAATAAAACAGAATACTTTTATAAAGTTATTCAATAAATAGAATATATTATATTCTATTATGCATAGTGTTGCATAAAGTTTGCATAGTATTTTGCATAGTAAAATCTTTTTTATATAAAAGTAATACTTTTATAAAGTTATCTGCTTTTATTAGACAATAATTAGAATATATTATATTTTATTATGCATAGTGTTTGCATAGTGCCTGCATAGTATTTGCATAGTAAAATCTTTTATAAAGTTATTCGTTTTATTAGATTATAAATAGAATATATTATATTTTATTTAAAAGATTTTGCTTTGAATATGGACCGTCAGATTAAAGTAAATCAATCTGGACCGTTCATGAGTTAGTTACTATGCAGTCCATTTTTTTATAAATAGAAACTCATTCATTCATTATTTCTTACCAATTCACTGAAACTCTAGAGAGAGAAACTATAGAGAGAAAGAAGAAAAGTGTTCTGCTACTTCACTACTTCTATATCCAGTACTCTTCTTTCTAAGGTAGGAAATATTATTTGTTGTACTCATAAGGGGTATTCTTTCTTTCTTATTCATGAAGAGAACTTCTGTTATTCCATTCTTTATTATTATGTTGGAATAACTCGCATATACACTATATACCCTATACTTGGTGAAATTCTTCCGTTTATTTCATTATTTATTATTCTCATTGAATATCATATACATGCGTTTTTTACGCTAGACACAGGTTCCGCTTTATTATTATTCTATTGGAATATCCCATGTCATCATGCGTTTACTTTACGCCGGACTGGTTCGCCTTTTATTGGTATTCTCGTTGAATAACTTTGTCTGCATGGCATCCGCATGCATGGTGATTTCTGTTATTATTCCGTTCTTTATTATTCTGTTGGAACATCCATGTCTGTGCTTTACGCATGACCTGGTTCCGTTAATTATTATTCTGTTGGAATAACTCTATGCGAATCGCATGCATGGTGATTTCTTTTGTTATTCCATTCTTTATTATACTCATTGGTTAAAACTTTGACTTTCATACTCCATGAAATTAGTGGAATATCCTTGATATTTAAGCTTCATCCAAAGATCTTTTCATGGAAATATTCTTCCGAGCATTCTTGAATTTTACTCTACAAAGCAAAGATCATGTCGACAATTTGGACGTTATTAATTCTCGGATAAATTAATTCTTGAACTTGTTTTATTGAATTCTTATATCATTGTCACATCCTTATGCTTATATTTTGTTGAAAGTCATCTGTGGCCTCAGTAGTGTATAGATGGACTTGGTATGATTACGACCGTGTGGATTATTCGGTGTAATCATGACCGTAATGTTACAAAATGATGTGGAAAAAGTCCTCATTAGCCCGTAGTGCATTGATGGACGATTTTGGTATGATTATGGCTATGGATTCTCTTGACGCCAAGGGTGCAAAGATGAATTGTTTTATGGCATGATCGGGACCGTTGATGAAAACATGATTATCTTTAAGTCAGTAGTGCATGGATAATTCATGGTCGTGATACTAAAGAATATCCTCGGGCAGTAGTGTGTAGGGGTGATTTGATGATGTGGATTATTTATTAAGTTGAGTCCCAATGATAAAAGTGATGAAAACCTTTTAAATCATAAAATATAGTAGATTTTATTCTCTACTTGACTCTTTTAATGGATTGCTTGTTCACCGCAGCTTAAACTTGATGTTTGTTATATTGTATCGCTTTAACACTGTTTAAGGCTAATGATAATTTATTTTGCATTATCTTAGTCATAATATTTCTTCTCGGGCTAGTTGAGCTCACCCTTTCTTTTCACCGTTCTTCTTGAAATGAGAATATAGTTTGGGACGAGTCGGGAACCGGAGTGATGGTCCTAGATGGTGTATTAGTAGTCCTCACTATTCTGTGAAATAGTGTGATAATAATTGTAATGAGGAATCCTTTTGAGTTTGTATACTCTCTAGTAGACAATATTTGTATTCAAACTCACAGTTTATGTTTAGTCGTATTGTATATGACAGTTGTATTATTAAGTTGTATTTTAATTCTGTACCATATATCTGGCGACTCAAGATGGGTGATGTATACCTAATTTTGGGGGCGTCACAGTTGGTATCAAAGCTTAGGGATATGATCCCTGGCTAAGATGTGAGAATAGAACTAGGAGGGGAGAGACAGGGAATTCCTTCACTAGTATGACCTACCTATGTTTATTTGTTATTTAATTAGTCGGTCAGAGTATAGGGATAATATGTTATATGTCAATTAACCTTTGTTTTGTGGCAGTATTTGAAAATGGCATCTGAAAATGTTGAGATAAGCAATGGAGCACAGGAGACCGTTTATTCTCCACAGATCAATAATCAGAACAATGTGCAATAGGATGGCGATAATCCTCCTGTAAACAACAACACTGATCAATTGACGAACGACAGTACGTTTAAGAGTTTTTTAGAATTCATGCAACATCAGGCGAAGGCGACTCCTGTTCATAATGCAGGAGGAAACAATGGCAACCCACGGTTGGTCACCGCTAAGCAATTTAAGGAACTAGGACCACCGAAGTTTTTGGGAAAGCCAGAACCACTTAAGACGGAGACGTGGTTAAAGCAGATCACCAAGATATTTGATGTCTTAGGATGCTCCGAGGAGCAAAAGGTTCCCTTTGCCACCTTTATGTTGCGTGAAGAGGCAGATCACTGGTGGGAATCTGTAAAACATACCCAGCCTGACGCACTCAAAATGTCTTGGGAGAAGTTCCAAGAACTATTCAACGACAAGTACTTTCCCGAAAGTATTCGTCACATGAAGGAGGTGGAGTTCATCAAGTTGGAGTAGAATAATATGACCGTGTCGCAGTATGAAGCTAAGTTTGTCGAGTTATCCCGGTTTGCATCCCACTTGGTGGATAATGAAGAGAGAATAACGCGTATGTTTTTAAGAGGTTTGAAGCCGGAGATACGTCGATATCTTATTTCTCATAAACTATGTTTGTATTCAGATGTTGTAAATAGGGCTCAGTTATTGGAGCGCGATAATGAGTCAACCAAACCAAAAGAGAGCAGCCGACAAAATGATAATACCGGTGATAACAGTCATCAAAGCGGTGATAATAAGCATGGAGGGAATCAACATGCTAGAAATGGTAACCACTTTGGTGGTAATCATGGCCAAAACAATAAGAATGGACATTTCAAGAAGAGAAGGTTCAACAATGACGTGAAGACGCCAAGACCAAAGACCCATTTTAAAGGAAGAAGAACGCACCACCTGGTCAGATATTTTCAAATGCGACAGAGGGACACATCCGTCTAAATCATGACGCAAAGAATCCAAAACGTGTTTTAATTGCGGAAGAGAAGGTCACCTAGCTCGATTTTGTCGTATGGTGAAGTCAAGTCCAAATTGGGATAGTGATGCCAAAGGATGTCCCAGCATAAAGCTAAAGCCGTAGTTTTAAGAGAGATTTTTTTTTCATGACAAGGAACCTGAATAAAATTATCACGTATATGTTAGTCATAAACTCTTGTGAAGTCTATACCGTGTTAGATACCGGTTCTACTCACTCTTTTATTTCACCTAGTTGTGTTCAATGTTTGAAGTTAACTCCAGAGAAGTTAGACTTTGATATATCTGTTGGGAGAAACCTTTGTGACCTCCACTATTTATAAATCTTGTTTAATTCAAATTGACACTTTCACGTTACCTGTCAATCTTATCTCTTTGAAAATACTTGCCTTTGATGCGATTTTAGGAATCGATTGGTTAACTACTCATCATGCTTTTCGTAAGGTTGTTAGCTTTCACATTCATAACCAATCTGTTATGCGAATTCAAGCAACCAAACAACTAAAGTCAATCATTGTCATATCAAGCCATAAGTAAAGAGCCCCGATCCTTTCGTTGTTGACTTCCTTATGTGGAATGCACCAAAGCCAGACTTTTTGTAGGCGACGTTGTGAATGACGATGGCAAGTTGATAGGTATCAATGTGACGTACTATCCAAGTCTTGGATGAGGGTCACAGTTTTGAATGCTATTTCTATTGTTAATAAATTTCTTGACGTATTCTTGAAGGCTTCTTAGCCTACCCCTAGAGCGTGAAATCGAATTTTGTATTGACTCCAGTACAAAACCCATTTCTTAAACCCTCAAATATTTCTTCAACTAAAATGAACGTAACATAAACCAAAGACGTTGACTCGAGCTGTTGAAGATTACGATCGTACCATTCAATACCATCGTAGAAAAAGTGAACATGGTAGCTAACGCGTTGAGTAGAAGATCGTATACGATTACAAGTGCGAATATACGAGCCCATATGAAGATAACGAATATACGAATAGAATCGACTTTAATCGATAAAGTTAAAGTCGCTCACCCTACACACCCGGAGCTGATGAATGCAAAGAATTAAGAAGGTTCAAGAGGGCGTTATTCTAGAAGCAAGAATCGATGAAGAGAGGAAATCTCAACCCTCGATTTAATTGGCCCATTTAAAATCCTCGATCAGGTAGGAACTGTGGCTTATAGACTCGTTTTATCGCCAAGTATGTCGCGTGTTCATAACGTTTTTAACGTATCGATGTTACATAAATATGTGGACGGCCCGAACCACATTATTAATTTATAACTGGACAAGATAGCAGATGATTTAACGTTTGAGGAGATACGTGTTAAAATCTTGGATAAGAAGAATCGTATTCAACACTCAAAGGTTATACCTCAAGAGTTAGAATTTGAAATGAAGTCGAGGTATCCTCACCGCTTCGAGATACCAGTACGTACGTAAATTTTGAGGGGCAAAATTTCATAAGGGAGGGATATTGTGAGACCCCAGATTTTATGAATAAAGATTTATTTTTCTTGAAATATTTTTTTTGAATATTATGGTGTGGATTTGAGATAGTGTTATAGTGTGGGTAGTATTTATAAATTTTGAAAAGTATGCAAGTTGTTGTATAATATTCGATTGGTCTGGGAATATTCTTTTGTCGAGAATATCCGCATGACGAAGACAATCATTAGTGGACCCTAGAACGGAATTATTATTCGATTGAGAAAACGACAAAAATATTTTATGGAAATAACTACGGAAGTTTTATTGTTAATACTGTTGAAACACACGGTGTTAAAGTCCAAAGAATACGGCGTGGTTGCATAGTAGCACACAGTATATTGATTATTGATGCTTACGTTATAAGTCACTCAGTTTTGTTTTATTAGTATTATTAATGTAATAAAACAGAATACTTTTATAAAGTTATTCTATAAATAGAATACATTATATTCTATTATGCATAAGTGTCTGCATAGTATTTTGCATAGTAAAATCTTTTTATATAAAATGTAATACTTTTATAAAGTTATCCATTTTATTATACAATAATTAGAATATAATATATTTTATTATGCATAGTGTTTGCATAGTTCTCAGATATAGTGTTTGCATAGTAAAATCTTTTATAAAGTTATTCGTTTTATTAGATTATAAATAGAATATATTATATTTTATTTAAAAGATTTTGCTTTAAATATGGACCGTCGATTAAAGTAAATTAATCTGGACCGCTTCATGAGTTAGTTACTATGCAGTCCATTTTTTTATAAATAGAAGCTCATTCATTCATTATTTCTTACGAATTCACCGAAAAACTCTAGAGAGAGAAACTATAGAGAGAAAGAAGAAAAGTGTTCTCGCTACTTCACTACTTCTATATCCAAAGACTTTCTTTTCTAAGGTAGGAAATATTATTTGTTGTACTCATAAGGGGTATTCTTGCTTTCTTATTCATGAAGAGAACTTCATTATTCCATTCTTTATTATTCTCGTTGAATAACTCATATACGCTGGATACCCTATACTTGGTGAAATTCTTCATTATTTCATTCTTTATTATTCTCGCTGGCATATCCTCGTTGCATGCATTTTATGCCGGGACTTCTAATTAAAATCTTTATTATTATTCTATTGAATATCCTCAGATGTATGCTTTTACGCCGACCGGTTCCGGATTAAATTATCTTTATTGGTATTCGTTGGAATAACTCACCTGTTCCGCGGCAATCGCATCCATGGTGATTTCTGCATTATTATTCCGTTCTTTATTATTCTCATTTGGAACATCCCGTCGTGCGCTTTACGCATGACACGGTTCCGTTAATTATTATTCGTTGAATAACTTTGCCTGTGCATGTACCGCATGCGTGGGTGATTTCTTTTGTTATTCCATTCTTTATTATACTCAACAAGTTAAAACTTTGACTTCCATACTCCATGAAATTAGTGGAATATCCTCGATATTTGCGCTTCATCCAAAGATCTTTTCACGAAAATATTCTTCCGAGCATTCTTGAATTTTACTCTACAAAGCAAAGATTATCATGTCGACAATTTGGACGTTATTAGTCCTGGATAAATTAATTCATGAAATTGTTTTATTGAATTCTTATATCATTGTCATCATCCTCATGCTTATATTTTGTTGAAAGTCATCTGTGGCTCAGTAGTGTGTAGATGGACTTGGTATGATTATGACAAGGATTATTCCGTAAATCATAACCGTAATGTTACAAATGATGTGGAAAAAGTCCTCATCGGCCGTAGTAGCATTGATGGACAATTTTGGTATGATTATGGCTATGGATTCTCTTCTACCAAGGGTGCAAAGATGAATTATTTTATGGTATGATCAGACCGCTGATGAAAACATGATTATCTTTAGTCAGTAGTGCATGGATAATTCGTGGTCGTGATACTAAAGAATATCCTCGGGTCAGAAAAGTGGGGGTGATTCGATGATGTGGATTATTTATTGCCGAGTCCCAAATGATAAAAGTGATGAAAACCTTTTAAATCATAAAAGATAGTAGATTTTATTCTCTACTGACTCTTTTAATGGATTGCTTGTTCACCGCAGCTTAAACTTGATGTTTGTTATATTGTATCGCTTTAACATCATTGCTTAAGGCTAATGATAATTTATTCTCGCATTATCTTAGTCATAATATTTCTTCTTGGGCTAGTTGAGCTCACCCTTTCTTTCACCGTTTCTCTTGAGTGAAATGAGAATATAGCCGGGACGAGCTCGGGAACGGAGTGATGGTCCTAGATGGTGCATTAGTAGTCCTTACTATTCTGTGAAATAGTGTGATATTAATTGTAATGAGGACTCCTTTTGAGTTTGTATACTCTCTAGTAGACAATATTTGTATTCAAACTCACAGTTTATGTTTAGTCGTATTGTACACGACAGTTGTATTATTAAGTTGTATTTTAATTCTGTACCATGTATCTGGCGACTCAAGATGGGTGATATATACCTAATTTTGGGGGCGTCACAACCCTAGTCTAAAAGACATGAAGAAGAATGAGTTTCCTGAAGAGTACGAGTTCCTTGCTGAAATAGTTGGAAAATGCATACTGTGAAAGGACACTGCATATGACACAGTGCTTGATCAACAGTTGAAGATAATGTCAGCAATAGTTTTGAAGAAACAGATTAAATTTGGAGTTATCATGTTTGACCAAATCTCCAAGTGGGTAGAAAAGGCTGAGCTAAAGAAGTCTACAGAAAAACCTCTGACAAAGGTGTTTCATGGAAGACTGCTGAGTATTGTGATAAAGAAGAAGTTAGGAGGAAGAATCAAGGATGATGAGGGAGAACCTCTGAATGTTCACAAAGTGATGTCTCAACAATTATTTGTGAATTGGAAGAAAAACCCTAATGAGAACCGAAGGCTGACAACTGGGAGCAGCAGCAGGGCCTCTGCAAAGAAGAGGAAGACAGAAGAGGTAGAAAGCTCTAAGTCTGATGACTCTGTGTCAGGATCAACCACACCAGTCAGAAAGAAATCTAGAGGTGTGAAGAAAACCAAGGCCCCATCAAGAAGTCTCTCCTCCAAGGACAAGGATAAAGAAGAAAAAGTCCTGAATGCTGAAACCACAAAGCGATGAAGCAACAGGCTGCTTCAAGAGCCATTAAGAAAGAAAGCTAAGGTGGAAAACAGGCCAGCCCCAGCTTCCCAAAATAGTACATCTGATGAAGAGAAGGACGTAGAGTCAGTAGAAGAAAAGGAGACAGATGTCAAGGCTGAGTCCCCACAGACCAAATCCAACAGTGAAGGTGAAGCTGGATTAATGAATAAAAATTCAGCATCTGCTGATGAAGAGGAATGCTTAAGCCCTGTGGCTAATCCTCAAAGCAGTCACTCTGCTGATGAAGAAGAAATTCAAGATGACCCAACTCCATCCCCAAATGCAACTGCCCCAACAAGCCCAGATAATGGGTCAGACAATGCTATTTCAAGAGAAGAAGAACATGCCCCTGCCCTTGCTGAACCCGAAGGAAGTTCTTCTGATGAACCAAAGGCTTCCAAGTCTGAAGAGGAAGAGGAGTCTGACTCTCCCAAAACTGAACCTCCAAGAAGAAGGAAGAGCTAAAGACTGCAAGCCAAATTTGCCTCCAAAAGGAGCAGTGATTAATCAAATGCCGTCATTGAATTAAGTGATGATGAGTCTGTATCACAGGAAGAAAGTGCTGAAGATAGGACCAACAATGAAGAAGATGAATCAGAGGAAGATCTTGCTGAAGAAGGTTCTGGGAATGAAATGCAGCAAGAAGGATTCACTGCTAGAAATGATCAAGATAGTTCAGGCTCCGAGAGAGAAGAAATGTAGAATGATTCCAATTCTGAAAATCAGGAATCAGAGGAACCATAATCTTATCCCGTCCTCTCACCAGCAAGATTCAACAGAAGAATAGTGGTGGAAGTCTCAAATGAACTACCAGAAGCTCCACCAGAAAGATGGGTGAATTATGGAGATGAGTAGCTCAAGGTAGTAAGAATGACTACCTTTGATATAGCTAAAAACTGGAACAACATGGAGCTAGACTGCTCGACCATTCTCTATAATCCTGATGACTTGCTAATGAGATGGTTCTTCCAATGGATGCCATGGCTAAAGGCCCATACTAAAGGAGATGGAAGCTATCTCAGCTGGTGCTACTCTCACTTTCCAAGCATGGAGCTGGTGGCACAAAACTTCCCAAGGGTAAAAAGTTTTGCTACAAAGATGATCACAAACCAGCCCCACTTCAAAGTTTATCGCCATGCTAGAAATCACTATATCCCCTACGATCGTAGAGTGGACTCTCAAGGAAGCAAAAACATGATCAAGGAGATGATCATAAAGTCTATTCACTCTACTGCTGATGGTGTTCAAGGTCAAAATCAGAAACCTCCATCTGCTCAAGCACTACTGACAGACATTCCCTCATCCTCAACCAACAATTAGAACTCAATGATTCTTCAGATTCTCAACACCTTTGAAAATTTGTCCAAAAATGCAAATCGTAGAGTTCAAACTAATGCTCGACAGGAGGCTGCTCAACCAGATAATCAAGTATCTGTGGAGAAGGAGCTGATGAAAAACTCTGATGAACTGAGTGAGAAAATATCTCTATTCAATGAAGAGTCACAGAAGGTGACAACAACATGAGATATTTCATCTCAGAACAAGCTTCAATCTCTCAAACTCAAAGAGAGAGATAACATCTATCTGAAGGTCATACATGATCAGAAGGCAGAAGCTCTACGAGCACAGAAGGCCAATGAATAGCAAATCCATGCCCTCTCTGTCAAGATTGACGACATGAAGCAGTCCTTCTCAGTGCAACTTGAACTAGGCCAACAGGAACTCAAGTTTGAAGTTGCCAACTCCTCCTACCTGATGGAGCAGCTTATGTCCAACATGGAGCAGCTCTCCCAAATGATTAATGACAAAAAGGGGGAGAAAAAGAGGCATAGAAAGAGGTAGAGCAAGAGGCACTCAAAGAAGAGTAAGAAGAGTAGAAGGATAGTAGAGAAGAAGTCAAAGAAGTAGACATCAGAAGAAGAGGTAGAGTCATCATCTGAGGGGGAGCCAAAAGATGATGATCACATGATCGCAGAGTCTGAGGGGGAGCATGTTAAGAAAGACGCTGAAGGGGAGCTAAGCAAAGACAGAAGGTCATCATCGTAGGGGGAGAAGGAACAAGAAGAACAAACAGATGAATAGTTGATCAATAGACATCCTGGAAGCATACATGGAGCCAAAGAGGTACATCTCTAACTAGTTAGGTATGTTCTGGTTCCAGGATGTAAAATGTCAGTGTATTAAATTCCACATCATTATACATGACATTCATGATTATCTATTTTAGAAATACAGTTGCTCATTGTATATAAGATTCATTCATAACATGCATATGCACTTATTGTTTTGTCATAAACAAATAGGGGGAGATTGTCAGGAATAAACATGTGAATGATATTCCTATTTATATATGATTTGATTATGATATATATATGAATGAATAATATGCAAGTATGCTTGCATTAAGAAAAGCTGTAAAGTCCTTTGATAGATAATAGAAACATGTGTACAAGGACTTAGAATGAATTGATCAAGTATGTTAGGTTGATCCTATATAAGCAAAATTGCTTTGTAAAGTCCTTAAAAAGAAATGATGTATAAGGACTACAAATATAGAAAGATCAAGCATGTTAGGTTGATCTTATTATGTAATAGATAGGCTTGTCTGATCGTCGAGCAATGCACCAGAAATCGTAGTCTACCAGGAAAGTCAAGGAGAACTCGAGAGCTGTCGAGGCAGAATCGTAATCTGCAAGATAGTAGATCTTGGAGTTCGTAGACTACTAGGAGAGACGAGGAAGGATCGTGGTGTCGAGTAGAACTTCCTCGGGAGACGATGCTCGCTAAGGAAGTCGTGTTCGTAATCGTGAGATAGCTTGCCTACTTTCCGAATCATAGAACATCTGCCAAGCCAAGTCGAAATGTAGACTACACTTTGAGTCGTAGAGTCTCATCGATCTTCAAGCCAAGTCAAGGATCGTAGACTACACTCGAAGTCGTAGAGTCTATTGATTACATGCAGAGATCGTAGTCGAGCAAGATCAGATGAAGATAACAAGCACAAGGTAGAAACCATAAAGTGTCAAGATCTGATCTAGGAGTCGTAGTGATTGCACAGCCGAAGCTAAATCGTAGAGTGCAGAAATACGACCTCAACAGACGTGCTCACAATGCATAGGCAAAATTGTAGAGCAAATATGATTCTCAACTAATTAATGAGCACTCCCAGAATATCCAAAGGAATAAAGCCTCTGGTTGGCAAGGCAAAGATACATCCCACCTGAAGGGAACCAAAGAGCACTCAACGAATGACATGCAAGCTAACAGAAGATCTAAGCACCAACCCAATCAGCATTAAGATTGAGTTGTGAAGCCATTCGAGTTGAAGTCTTTCACAAGGAGATCAGAAGAAGACTTCAGTAACTGACTTAGGAAAGTCAGTAAGTGCAACAGCTATCAAGCAGACAGAAGACAACGATCTTGGAAGCAACCAGGATCGTAGTGATTGCCAAACAAAGAAAGAACTGATGAAGTACATACAGAGATACTGGACATCTTCTGAAGAACAAGGCTAAAATGATTAAGCATTTGGTCAGTCCATTGATGATCAATGAACGGGAGATCACAAGGAGAAAGCGAGCTGGACACGACACAAATCTGAAGTGTCTTGCTATTCAGAAGGGGCCAGAACAAGGAAGTCAAGTCATCAGTATCTGAGAACTGTTAAGGCAAATAGAAGTGTTGAAGTACTACACAAGAGAAGGAAGAGGTGTTCCACATTGAAGATCCAATTAACACTCTTCGAGATTGTAGTGTTGTCTCTACCAGTCAACATGACACTACGATCAGGTCCTCGAAGACATACATCAGAATCGTAGAGTTCGAATAGCTGAAGACTGAAGCATTGACAACGGTTCAATCTGAAGGGTAATATTCGGACAAGACCTTATTGAGAGCATCGATGTAAAAGGACAACCTCTGATTGGGAAATCAGAAGGAGGAAATAAAGTCTTCGACCTACCCAAGATATTAAAGTGACATCTCTGATGAGTAGGTGAAATAGTAGACTGCAATATCAGAGAAAGTATGACTTGTGACATCAGCAGTCTACCTCTGTCAACTTGAGATCTGTGAAGACATTTGAATAGCTTTCAACGGCTACTTTCCAACGGAAGGATTGGGAAGGAGTATAAATCTGCTATTGCTTCAAAGATTGAAGGTTGCTGGAGTTACCGAGTTTGGAGCAACGGTGGACTGTTCTAAACTATGTATGATAGTGAGTCTGAAGGCTCACTCTACGATCCATCAAGAACACTTAGAGTCAGACAAAGAAAGAAGTAGAAGTGAGAGTTCTACAATGTAGAAGTGGGAGTTCTACTACTTGAAGAATGTTCTGAACTACCGAGAGAAAGAAGAGCATCATGTAATCTTGGTGTCCATCATGGGAAGACTCTAAGTACCATAGGGAAGAGCTCATTGTCATCTTAGCAAGTCCATCATGAGAAGACATCAAGTATCAAGAAGGGCGATCACAAACGTCATCATGGTGGCACACATGAGAAATTTTCTAAGTACCTAGTAGAAGAGCTTATAGTCATCTAAGAAACCCATCATGTGCAGCCATCATGTATCAAGAGGAATGATCTTCAAGGAAGTCATCAAGGGACCATCCAAAGTGGTTGAGTAAATGAAGAAGCTGAGCATCATGCAACACTCAACTGCACTTCAAGGATGATCACGCCAAGCTGCTAAGTAAAGAAGATGTTCAGAGCATGAAGACATCTTAGCAGCTCAGCATCAACTCCAACAAACAAACAAACAACTCAATAGAAGCCAGGGCCTGAGGGGTCCTTGTCCGGAGGGACTAAATGAAGTTCCAAGCCTGCTGGGCTTGAAGAGTTCCTAGGGAACTAGAGGAGTTCCAAGGTCACGGCCTTGAAGAGTTCTTAGTGAACCCAAGTCCCAAGGTCACCTGCCAAGGAATCTTAGTGATTCAGGGTGCTGCCCTTCCTTAGTGGAAAACCTACTAGTTGAAAGCAGAAGAGTGGATTAGGAGCTTGAGTCTCTGAACCACTTAAAACCCCTTGTGTCATTTACATTATGTACTATACCTGCTATAACTGCTATGTATGTTCTAACTGCTTACAACTGAACTAACTCTACGAACAATGTTTGTGTGATTATGAATATATCAATGAAGGGGATCTTTTACTTATTCCACTATGCTTAAAAAGATTCTTATATTTGTTATATGCTAAATTATGAGCAATACAAAGTAAACCAGAAAAGTATTTGAAATGAAAAAGGATCTATTCAACTCCCCCTTTTAGATCTATTGTGCCTACTAGGAACTAATAGAGTAGATACCACATTATTTCTTAGAAAGCATAAAGACAAAGTCTTATTGCCTCAAATATATGTTGATGATATTATTTTTCGCTCTACTGACGAAAAGTTATGCAAAAGATTCTCCAAGATAATGCAGAGTAAGTTTGAAATGAGCATGATGGGTGAGCTGAATTTCTTCCTTGGACTGTAAGTAAAGCAGACTGATGAAGGAATCTTCATAAACCAAGACAAATACATCAAATACCTACTCAAGAAGTATGGCATGGAATCAGCCTCTCCCATGAAAACCCCAATTGCTCCTGCAACCAAACTTGACAAAGATGAAAAAGGTAAAAGTATTGATATAACTCAATACAGAGGTATGATAGGCTCTCTTTTATATCTAACTGCCAGTAGACCAGACATAATATTTGCAACATGCATATGTGCTAGATTTCTGGCTAACCCTAAAGAATCTCATTTATTTGCTGTAAAGAGGATTTTAAAGTATCTCAAGGGTACACCTTACTTGGGGTTTTGGTACCCCAAGGAATCCTTATTTGAGCTAACAGGATACACAGATGCTGATTTTGCAGGCTGCAAAATAGATAGAAAAAGTACCATGCTTTTTCACAATTGCTAGAAAGCAGGACTTGTGTCCTAGTTTAGCAAAAAGCAAAACTCAGTGTCTACTTCAACTGCAGAAGCTGAATACATTCCCATTCATTGTGATAAAACAAGTGCCATAACAATAACTCATAATCCTGTTATGCATTCTAGAACTAAGCATATAGAAATAAGGTATCACTTCATTAGGGATCATGTGCAAAATGGAACTATATCTTTACAATATATCCCTACTGAAAATCAATTTGCTGATGTTTTTACAAAATCTCTAGATGAATCTAGATTTAATAAGTTAATAGGTGAACTAGGCATGCTAAATATACAACCATAAAATACATGCTCTAGTTTGTGCTAACCATAATAGACATAAAAGGCTAAGCTAAAAATCGTAGACATGATCAAGGGAAGTCCACGATCGTAGAACTGAAGTGACATGAAAGAAAACGATCATAGTGCAGACTTAACGATAGCAGAATCTTAACCATCAAGAGGAGGATCATGTGATGATAAGTCTCAAAACAAAGCAATCTCTCTGATAAGCGCCTCAGGAACAAACCTAACCCTTGACTCACTCCAAGAGGTTGGCCCTTCCTGAGTTACCTTAAAAGAATGCTATGTCAAAAACTCATCACAAGGATCCGGTCAGACTTGACGATCGTAGATCGAGTATATTTATTCTTTGGATGGACTCGATGATCGTGGATCGATACACGACGATTCTTTGGGCCAGGACTCGATGATCGTAGCTTCGAATATGGCGATTCTTTGGACGGACAACTTAACGATCGTAGCTCAGACACTACGATTTCTAGACAGACTCAACGATCGTAGCTCAGACACAACGATCACAAAACTACCTCAACGATCGCAGTCCTCCCTAAGGACACATCAGCTCTAAAGGAGCCAAGGGCAAAATAGTACAGTTCTTATCAGTCAAATTCGTAGAGCCAAGCAAAAGTCGACACCTGTCCCACTAAGTAAAATGGAGAGAGGGAAGCTACCAGTACAAATTGAAATCGTCTTTTTGAAATAAGAAGTTCAAAAGATTATCTCTCTCATCCTCTCTCAAAGTAGAAACCCTAAATCAGAAGAAAGCTCAGTCAAATCACACTTCTAGCAAGAAAGTCAATGGCGGCTTCGGTGTTATCTCCTATTATAGACTGCTTTTTGGCGAGTTCAAAACAAATTTGAACCCAAATTTCACAAGACTCTGGCGCTACTAAAGAAGGCGGGTCTCGAAGAAGCCTTGGGCACAGACACATAGATCTATCCCAAGCTAGTGAAAGAATTCTACAAGAATGGTGTGTTTGAAAACGACACCATCACTACGAGAGTAAAGGAAGTGGAAATCAGACTGAAGGCCGAAGACATCAACCTCGCCTTAGGTCTCAAAAATGAAGGGTATCCATTCATAAATAGCGTAGACTTCCAATAGGGACTTAAAAGAATGCATCACAAGAAACTCCCCTCTGTGAAAGGATACAAGAAGAAGGAGTTTCCACAGAGGTATGGATTTCTTGCTGATATTGTTGGGAAATGTATATGTTGCAAGTGCTCAGGTCATGACTCTATGAATGAAGTACAACTCAAGCTCATGACTGCAATGTGTTATGGAATACAACTCAACTATGGAGCCCTATTTCTTGAATGGATTGGAAAGTGGATCACCAACTCAAAGAAGTCAAAAGGCCCTCAAAAGATGCTCTACGGGCGATTCAAAAGTATCATTCTACAGTCTGCTTTGGGTGACAAATTGGGGACGAAGAAGGAGAAGCTATCAACCCAAATGACGAATGAATGACCCAAAGAATGTTTGAAAATTGGAAAAGGAACCCGGTGAGTATATGACGCATGATCACCGAGTCCAATGGGGAGAACCGGTGATCCAAGGATTCGAGCCTTCTAGGAAATATGTCTGTTGTCAAGGAGATCGAAGAAGAAGAAGAAACAAACAAAGGAGAACCCTCTGTCCTTATCAGAAAAAGCAAGGGCAAGAGGAAGCTTAAGGCTAGAATGGAAGAAGAACCCCAGGGATCCAGAACTGATAAACCAGTAGAGTCCTCTGACATTGAGACTCTAAGGATCCTGAGAAAAGAAACAACAAATGGTGAGGCGTAAGAAGATAGAGCCACCATATCTCAGCTGATGAAGAAAAATAAGGTCAGCCACAAATCCAAAAGGCCATACATCTCCTCAATCGTAGAGTCTCTACTGATCGTAGAGACTAGACCTGACATATGAGGCAAGGAAGTAGCTGCATGAAGCATATTGGCTGTTCAACAGGATAAAACTAAAGTTCAAGAAAGTCCTGAGGCTGTGGCTCAGCCTAGAAAATCAAGAAGAAAGCTGGTCAAGAAATATATCCTTGAAAATGAAAAAGTTCTCAAGAAGGAAGACAAGAGTAAGGCTGCTAAAAGGGAACTGTCCAAAGCAAACCAAGAGGACAATGCTCTAGCTGAGGAGGAGATTTCTAAAGTTCTCATGATAGAGAATACACCAGCTGAGGGGGAGATCCCTGAAGTTCCTGTGATAGAGAATGCATCAGCTGAGGGGGAGATGCCTGAAGCTCTAGAAAATGCTCCAGCTGAGGGGGAGCTTTTAAGTTTTCAAGAAGATAATCAAGGTGAGGGGGATGCTCATGACATCCCCATAGCAGAAGAAGAAGTCCCTGCCAGAAATGAAGAAGAATCAGTGCAAGAACATCAAGAGGCCATTGAGATAATGGAACCCTCCAACGAAGACAGAGAAGAGGAAGAAGATGATGAGGTCGAGATCACAGCTGTGGGTATAAATGGGTACAAAAGAGCTAACTATGAGCAACTATTTTCATATCTACCTATGATGCCTTTCCATCAAGCTCAGATTCTGAATTCCTGGAATCACATATTTTGGAGCTTCAAAGAGTATCTGGCCATCTCAGTACTAGCCAATGGATTCCCAGGAAGATTCAACTTTGCCAAGAAG
The DNA here is from genome assembly GCA_020205615.1 of Panax quinquefolius. Taxonomy (NCBI): domain Eukaryota; kingdom Viridiplantae; phylum Streptophyta; class Magnoliopsida; order Apiales; family Araliaceae; genus Panax; species Panax quinquefolius. The sequence continues at coordinate 51,159,056 of CM035174.1, read as the reverse complement.
TTACTCACAAACAACTCTTCCTCAAAGTATAAACCTGAGGTACTGTCTATCCCAACTCTCTTCAAAGTTAATCATTTGCCATCATCCCCATTTAGCCAATTTTATGAATTCCCACGATGGTTGGAAGTGATTCTTCATCCACTAAATCAATTTCTAGTTGCAGAATCCCAAAATTCTATAATTGAGGAACCAAATGCAGTCAACTTCATAATGCTCCCACAACCCATCATCTCTACGATCACTGACTCTAGCCTCATTGCAGAGTCTCCACCTCAAATCGTAGAGTCACCAAACTCAAACATCCAAACCCAGGCCCCTCCATCGGATATTCCCTCCTCATCCAACAAAGAATACTTTAATCTCGATCTTTCCCTCTACTCCCTGCAAGATCAATCCCAGAAAACATCCCCTCCGTTAAAAAATCCTCAACCCAGTGATCCGCTCACAAATCTACCCACGAAAGATGACTTGAATGAAGTGTCCAAGAACACGGTCAAGGACATCGATGAAAGCCTGGAAACTCACTCAGACCACATTCATCTCCGGCTGAATCAAATGATTACTGCTGCAAATAATCTCCCTGACACTCTAAACGCTGAGCTTACAAAGAAGCTGAGGTAAATTATCAAGGAACTGCTTAATTAAAAGCATGAAGGACAGAGATGAGATTCACTTCCAGATAGCCACCAAACAAAGAGAAGCTGTTCTTGAATTACAGAAATCTCAAGAAGCCCAAAATAACCTTATGATGGAGAACATCATCAACCTGAAAGCTTCAATCAAAGAATTTCAGAAAGCCTATGTAAACCAGGAACATCAAACTGACACTGTTCTAATTGTCCTCCGAAACAAAGAAGCTAGATCTGAAGCCCTAATCAAGGAAAGTCGAGAGAACATTGCTCAAACACAAAGCCAACTCAACGAGCTTGTCCAAGGAGTAAATCGACTTTCTGCAGACATTCGAACCCTTGATGCTGACATAAAGTGGGAGAATAAAGGGAAAGGAGTCTAGGGAGGCCAGGGCAGAGGAAGAGGAGGTCAAGAAAGCTGTTGGTCATTTTACTGATCAATATATGCGTGCAAGTATACACGGTCAACAAGTAATAAAGAGTAAGTAAAGTATCGTTCCCACGGAGAATTAACTAATAAAGTTCACCAAGCATTAACCCATAACCATCTCAGTCTTATTTAAACGAATGATATTATATTTTATATTTAAACTATTAAATTAAATAAACCTAACTATTCCTAAAGTGAGACTAGATAATGAAGACCTAAGATCACAATTTAATCTATTGACTCATTCAAATCCACACATTTCATGTTAAGCCAAACTAATTGTACTGGTTTGTTAGTCGAGAACACTAAAGTAAAGTAAAGCCATCTTTCAATGTACCATACCCATATCATATATAATCCACAGTTTATAGAATACACATGAACACCCACATTATCTAAATCACTATATGTTTATGTGATTTACAAATAATTAGGGTTTAATTCCAAGTTCTCAATTGACTACGAATGGTGTCTCGGTATATGTCTATCCTAAGCACGAATCATACATTCCATCACCATGTAGAACATACAAACACAAGCTATCAAGAACAAATCTAAACCCATACTTCGTCTTTCAAGTTCATATGGGTTATCACAGTAATTGATGGCCAATCAACTAAGCAAGTAAGCATTAATCTTAATAGACAATCCCATAGAAATCAATAAGGCTAACAGAGAAACATATCAGAAATAACTAATCCATTGCAATCTCAGAGTAGAAGTTAAATCATAATTGATTCAATTCTACCATCCACATATTGAATAAACATCATAAGATTACACATAGGAATCATAGAGAGGTTAAGAGTAGAGAATTGAAGTATAAATCTGTTCTCCCGCTTCAATATTGAATCTCTGATGCTTTCCAATTGCTTCTAGTCTTCAACTTTTATCTAATCTAAGGTTCTAATCTAATCTAAAAAGAAAGAGATGAAAACAAATAATGAAAGCTTCTTGATCCCCCAAGGGGTGGTATCCCCTTATTCCTCATAATAAGTCTAATATATAAGACCTAATCGAACTCCACCATCAGTTACACTTCTAATTTCCAATTTAAAATAAAGTCGATGGTCAGAGTCAACGTTATGCGCTGCAATGTGCGCCTCCCTTTACAATCCTCGTATGGTAGCGCACAACTTGCGATGTGCAGTAATGTATCTGTCAAGGTAGGGTGCTTTCAGCCGCCGTCGTCCTCAAGCTTATTCTGTCGCACGGCTTCTACAACTTTGAATCCTGGTTCTAATGTTGCACGGATCTGTTCTGCTGGTCATTCTTTTGTCCATCCGTGCTTAGCCTCTTGCTCCAATTGATCCTCATGCCATGCATCCCACAGCCTCATGCCATTTACATCACCAAATCATGCTATATCCTGCACTTTTACACCAAAGGAGTTTTAAGTAAATGCAATGCAAAATAACATGAAATGCAACTAAAAATACACTAAAATATACTTGAGATGGGCCTAGTTCGCGTGAATTAATATCCAATAAGTAGGTGTAAAACCCACTTATCAAATACCCCCAAACTTGAACCATTGCTTGCCCTCAAGCAATGCAATATAATGCAATCTACATGCTATGAAAGCTACACTACTATGCAAATGAACCCCATATTCTCAGCCAAATATGAATTCCAATAAGATATACCTCAGAGAAATATCAAGATCCAAGAACAAAGCATCAAGCTAAGCTCAAGGCATAATGACATACAATCAGATAATCCTAACCTGCTATAAAGATGTTGTGTGTGTGTGATGTGTTCATAGATAAGCTTGATAAAGATGAAGATACCACATGCTACATTGCTTAAGACATAAAATTGAAGTTTAGATCAAGAACTACATATACTAATGAGACATCAACTACTCCAACACATCAATACAAATTAAGGTTCAACAATGGGTTTATTCTGCTTTATTTTTACTCACGAGGGCGATTTTCGCAGTTTCCCTCGGCGTTTATTGATTTTTTTTATATATATATTTCCTATGACTGTGCAATGTCTCATTCCATTAGGCTAACAGTGCTACACCTTAGCGAGCTTTCAACCAACGACTCCCAGACCATTAAGACCTTAGGGCGCTAGGTGTAGAGACAATCCCCTCGGGCGTACTTACTCAAGTAACAAAGGCACCGAAACAAGACTAGCCACGGTAATTATTCATTTTTTTCTATTTTTTTTAAAGCAAGCATACCCATGTGTTCCCAAAAATTGAGTTTTAGTGTCTTCATAGTCATTACTCACTTCCTACATAATTCTATCATTAAAAACAACATTTTCCTCTCAGAAGACAAGCATGCTAATCTTAACCAACAAGCAAATAGGAACATTGTCGTGCTACCCGGTAACATCTAAACAACAGGCATAGATTACATCATGTATGAAATTGTAACTAAGTTTTAGTTATCAACAGAGTTCAAAAATCTATCACATTTCTATTTCATCCTTGGCCAAATTAGAATTCAACTAACTAAAAGCCTGGGATTATGCAATGTTATGCAACTAAACACATACTAAGTAAACAAGATAAAAGAAAACTAAAAACAAAAAAATTCATGTAAAATTTAACTTCAAAGATACTAAAATACCCCTACTATGCAACTTAAACATGCAATCAAACTATATGCAACTAACTATATGCAACAACTACTCACTACAACCCAATACCCCCAAACTTAAAATAAACAATGCCCTCATTATAATTAAAAGTGAAAGAATACTCCCCTAAGTGGCAATGTCATCTCCGTTCGCCTCCTCATAATTGATTCAATTCTACCATCCACATATTAAATAAACATCATAAGATTACAAATAGGAATCAAAGAGAGGTTAAGAGTAGAGAATTGAAGTGTAAATCTGTTTTCCCGCTTCAATATTGAATCTCTGATGCTTTCCAATTGCTTCAAGTCTTCAACTTTTATCTAATCTAATATAAAAAGAAAGAGAAGACAACAAATAATGATAGCTTCTTGATCCCCCAAGGGGTGGTATCCCTTTATTCCTGATAATAAGTCTAATATATAAGACCTACTCGAACTCCACCCTCAGTTACGCTTCTAATTTCCAATTTAAAATAAAGTCAGTAGCTACAGTTAATGTCAATGACACACATGCCCTCTTTTGCAATCCTCGGCGGTAGGCGCTGAACTTATAGTGTGCAATGCATCCCGTACAAATTGTGCTTCAAGGCCATGCGCATGTCCTAAAGCTTATTCTGCCGCGCGACTTCTGCAACTTTGAATTTTGGTTCTGCTGCTGCACTGATATGTTCTACTGGTCATTCTTTTTTCCATCCATGCTTAGCCTCCTGCTCCAATTGATCCTCATGCCATGCATCCCACAGCCTCATGCCATTTACATCACCAAATCATGCTATATCCTGCACTTTTACACCAAAGGAGTTTTAAGTAAATGCAATGCAAAATAACATGAAATGCAACTAAAGAAACACACTAAAATATACTTGAGATGGGCCTAGTTCGCGTGAATTAATATCCAATAAGTAGGTGTTAAACCCACTTATAAAATACCCCAAAACTTGAACTGTTGCTTGACCTCAAGAAATGCAATATAATGCAATCTACATGCTATGCAAGCTACACTACTATGCAAATGAACCCCATATTCTTAGCCAAATATGAATTCCAATAAGATATACCTCAGAGAAATATCAAGATCTAAGAACAAAGCATCAAGCTAAGCTCAAGGCATAATGACATACAATCAGATAATCCTAACCTGCTATAAAGATGTTGTGTGTGTGTGATGTGTTCATAGATAAGCTTGACAAAGATGAAGATACCACATTCTACATTGCTTCAGACATAAAATTGAAGTTTAGATCAAGAACTACATATACTAATGAGACATCAACTACTCCAACACATCAATACAAATTAAGGTTCAATAATGGGTTTATTCTGCTTTATTTTTATTCACGAGGGCGATTTTCGCATTTTCCCGCGGCGTTTATTAATTTTTTATATATATATATATATATATATTTCCCATGACTGTGAAATGTCTCATTCCATTAGGCTAACAGTGCTACCCCTTAGCGAGCTTTCAACCAACGACTCCCGCACCATTAAGACCTTAGGCGCTAGCTAGTGTAGAGACAATCCCCCATGCGTTTACTCAAGTAACAAAGGCCCCAAACAAGACTAGCCACGGTAATTATTCGTTTTTTTTCTATTTTTTAAAGCAAGCATACCCATGTGTTCCCAAAAATTGAGTTTTAGTGTCTTCATAGTCATTACTCATTTCCTACACAATTCTATCATTAAAAACAACATTTTCCTCTCAGCAGACAAACATGCTAATCTTAACCAACAAGCAAATAGGAACATTGTCGTCTACCCTAAGAACATCTAAACAACAAAGCATAGATTACATCATGTATGAAATTAGAACTAAGTTTTAGTTATCATCAACAGAGTTCAAAAATTTATCACATTTCTATTTCATCATTGGCAAATTAGAATTCAACTAACTAAAAGCCTGGGATTATGCAATGTTATGCAACTAAACACATACTAAGTAAACAAGACAAAAGAAAACTAAAAACAAAAAAATTCATGTAAAATTAAACTTCAGAGATACTAAAATACCCCTACTATGCAACTTAAACATGCAATCAAACTATATGCAACTAACTATATGCAACAACTACTCACTACAACCCAATACCCCCAAACTTAAAATAAATAATGCCCTCATTATAATTAAAAGTGAAAGAATACTCCCCTAAGTGGCAATGTCATCTCCGTTCCCCTCCTCATGATCCTATGGTATATCAGGCAATGGCTAAGTTTGAGATATTCTATAGTTGGAGACTGAGTGTGGGCTTCTAATTATCAGAATGCTTGACTCAGAAATTCTAAAAATTTAGCACTTTTTTCTGTGACTGAGCTATGGCGCTACTGCATGCAGTGTTTTAGCTTATGGTTAAGTGCTTAATGCGACCCTACACTTTAAGCGACTTTTCAGTTTTTGACTTCTGTTTGATCCTAAATGCTTATACCAATTGGATTGAACCTGAGAGGAGAAACAATAAAACTATTATTAAGACTTACCACTATCTAACATCAACTAAATATGGAAATGTAAAAAAAGAATTAAACAAGGAGGGAGAAAGATTGGATGGGGTACCTCCCATCGAGCGCTCGGTTTATAGTCCGTTAGCTAGACTCTTTTCTTGACACCGCTATCCAATTCCTCTATGATAAGCTAGGAACCCTCCATCCATTAGAACTGCAATGTGTGTAGGTAGGTTCCCCATCTTGCGTGTCTGTGAATTGAAAGAACTCTAGCATATTTCACATATATGATGCCCCAGCCTATTGCAGACAGCCAGTGCTCCTTCCGTCATTGTGTCTATGAATAGATTTTTTCATTGAGGCATGACATATACAACATGATTTTCTTCTTCTATTATCTCTTCCTCAGCCCACCATGGTTTGTAAGAGGCCTCATAATTGTAGAAATTCTTGCTTTGGATGTGACTACCAAGGGGACATGAGTGTTCCAATTTCACTGAATTTTTCAACTCCAACTGAGAAGGCATTTGGGGTATTATACAAGTCAGCTCATGATCTTCATTTTCTATACCCCCAGTTGTCTCCTCAATGTTCACTTCTTTCAGTTCATTCAATGGCATGAACACCTCTGGCTATCCATCAATTTCATCGTCCATGTTATAGCAACAATTTTGTTGAGGGCGATTGTTCAAGGCTTCGAGTATTTGATCCATTTGATTCTGCAGATTCCGAATTGACCTCTCTTGCTCAATCATCTTCTCCTCAGTTGATGCTACAAACTTGAACCACAAATCCTCCACTCTTGAATTATCTTGTTCAGTTTCAAAATCCATGTATTGAGGACCATTCATTGAGGAGTTAATGAGTTGTTCCGTCTGTTTGTTAAGATTTTGACTTGATAACTCCTGACTCATCATCATCTCTTCATGGTCTGCTATGCTTTTTGACATGAATTCCTTCAACCTTGAATTTTTCTGTTGTTGCATTGAAGGTGGATATGAGAAATCTGATGGATGTGTTGGACTTGGGATGCAGTATTGGTTGGGATAGTTATAACTCCATTCATAATCTGGGTGATACCCCCAACCTTGTTGATAATCAGGATAAACATCGTTGTTGAAGTAATCACCCCCAAACTGCATTTGTCCAACCTTGATATTGCACTGATAACTCGGATGCTCGCCAGCACAGTATTCACATGTAACTACTATCTCTTGAGTGCATTGGGCTGCAAGAATATCCAACCTCTCTGAAAGTGTTGCAATTTGTGCTGACAATGTAGAAAATACATTAAGTCCCTCAGTGCTTGTGTCCCTTGGTTGAATCATATTTGCATAAGGCCATTGATAAGCAAAGTCACCCATGGTACCTGAAAAGAGATAAATATCAGAAGATAATTAAAACGATTTTTTTTTAATTAAGACAAATTGGATTGAAATTAATGTTGGAATTTTTTTTTTATTAAGCTAATTCCCTGGCAACTGCGCCAAAAACTTGTTGGTCGTTTTACCGATCAATATATGCATGCAAGTATACACGATCAACAAGTAATAAAGAGTAAGTAAAGTATCGTTCCCACTGAGAATTAACTAATAAAGTTCACCAAGCATTAACCCATAACCATCTCAGTCTTATTTAAACGAATGATATTATATTTTATATTTAAACTATTAAATTAAATAAACCTAACTATTCCTAGAGTGAGACTAGATAATGAAGACCTGAGATCATAATTTCATCTATTGACTCAATCAAATCCACACATTTCATGTTAAGCCAAACTAATTGCACCGGTTTGTTAGTCGAGAACACTAAAGTAAAGTAAAGCCATCTTTCAATGTACCATACCCATATCTTATATAATCTACAGTTTATAGAATACACATGAACACCCACATTATCAAAATCACTATATGTCTATATGATTTACAAATAATTAGGGTTTAATTCCAAGTTCTCAATTGACTACGAATGGTGCCTCGGTATATGTCTATCCTAAGCATGAATCATACATTCCATCACCATGTAGAACATACAAACACAAGCTATCAAGATCAAATCTAAACCCATACTTCGTCTTTCAAGTTCTTATGGGTTATCACAGTAATTGATGGCCAATCAACTAAGCAAGTAAGCATGAATCTTAATAGACAATCCCATAGAAATCAATAAGGCTAACAAAGAAACATATCAGAAACAACTAATCCATAGAATCCATTGCAATCTCAGAGTAGAAGTTAAATCATAATTGATTCAATTCTACCATCCACATATTAAATAAACATCATAAGATTACAAATAGGAATCAAAGAGAGGTTAAGAGTAGAGAATTGAAGTGTAAATCTGTTCTCCCGCTTCAATATTGAATCTCTGATGCTTTCCAATTGCTTCAAGTCTTCAACTTTTATCTAATCTAATCTAAAAAGAAAAAGAAGACAACAAATAATGATAGCTTCTTGATCCCCCAAGGGGTGGTATCCCCTTATTCCTGATAATAAGTCTAATATATAAGACCTACTCGAACTCCACCCTCAGTTACGCTTCTAATTTCCAATTTAAAATAAAGTCAGTAGCTACAGTTAATGTCGCGCGCGGCCACATGCCCCTCCTTTGCAATCCTCATGGCAAGCCAAGAACTTGTAGTGTCTGATATGTCATCCGGTAGGGTGCTTTCATGCAAGTAGCATGTCCTAAAGCTTATTCTCGCTTGACGACTTCGCAACTTTGAATTTTGGTTCTAACTGCTTTGACCGATATGTTCTCTTCGGTCATTCTTTTTCCATCCATGCTTAGCCTCCTGCTCCAATTGATCCTCATGCCATGCATCCCACAGCCTCATGCCATTTACATCACCAAATCATGCTATATCCTGCACTTTTACACCAAAGGAGTTTTAAGTAAATGCAATGCAAAATAACATGAAATGCAACTAAAGAAACACACTAAAATATACTTGAGATGGGCCTAGTTCGCGTGAATTAATATCCAATAAGTAGGTGTTAAACCCACTTAAAAAATACCCCCAAACTTGAACTGTTGCTTGACCTCAAGAAATGCAATATAATGCAATCTACATGCTATGCAAGCTATACTACTATGCAAATGAACCCCATATTCTTAGCCAAATATGAATTCCAATAAGATATACCTTAGAGAAATATCAAGATCTAAGAACAAAGCATCAAGCTAAGCTCAAGGCATAATGACATACAATCAGATAATCCTAACCTGCTATAAAGATGTTGTGTGTGTGTGATGTGTTCACAGATAAGCTTGACAAAGATGAAGATACCGCATTCTACATTACTTCAGACATAAAATTGAAGTTTAGATCAAGAACTACATATACTAATGAGACATCAACTACTCCAACACATCAATACAAATTAAGGTTCAATAATGGGTTTATTCTGCTTTATTTTTATTCACGAGGGTGATTTTCGCACTTTCCCGCGGCGTTTATTAATTTATATATATATATATATATATATATATATATATATATATATATATATATATATATATTTTCCCATGACCGTGAAATGTCTCATTCCATTAAAGCTATCAAAGTATACCCTTAGAGAGCTTTCAACCAACGACTCCCGCACCATTAAGACCTTAGGGCGCTTAGGTGTAGAGACAATCCCCTCATTTTTTACTCAAGTAACAAAGGCCCTCAAACAAGACTAGCCACGGTAATTATTTATTTTTTTTCTATTTTTTAAAGCAAGCATACCCATGTGTTCCCAAAAATTGAGTTTTAGTGTCTTCATAGTCATTACTCACTTCCTACACAATTCTATCATTAAAAACAACATTTTCCTCTCAGCAGACAAACATGCTAATCTTAACCAACAAGCAAATAGGAACATTGTCGTGCCGCCCGGTAACATCTAAACAACAGGCATAGATTACATCATGTATGAAATTAGAACTAAGTTTTAGTTATCAACAGAGTTCAAAAATCTATCACATTTCTATTTCATCATTGGCCAAATTAGAATTCAACTAACTAAAAGCCTAGGATTATGCAATGTTATGCAACTAAACACATACTAAGTAAACAAGACAAAAGAAAACTAAAAACAAAAAAATTCATGTAAACTTTAACTTCAAAGATACTAAAATACCCCTATTATGCAACTTAAACATGCAATCAAACTATATGCAACTAACTATATGCAACAACTACTCACTACAACCCAATAGCCCCAAACTTAAAATAAACAATGCCCTAATTGTAATTAAAAGTGAAAGAATACTCCCCTAAGTGGTAATATCATCTCCGTTCGCCTCCTCATGATCCTATGGTATATCAGGCGATGGCTAAGTTTGAGATATTCTATAGTTGGAGACTGAGTGTGGGCTTCTAACTGTCCGAATGCTCGAGTCAGAAATTCTAAACAAATTAGCATTTTTTTCTGTGACTGAGCTATGGCGCGCTACCAAGACATTTGACTTGTAGTTAGAGGCGGCCGCTATGACCACAATCACTCTGGCGACTTTAGTTTTTTTGACTTACTTTGATCCTAAATGCTTATACCAATTGGATTGAACTTGAGAGGAGAAACAATAAAACTATTATTAAGACTTACCACTATCTAACATCTACTAAATTTGGAAATGTAAAAAAAGAATTAAACAAGGAGGGAGAAAGATTGGATGGGGTGCCTCCCATCGAGCGCTCGGTTTATAGTCCGTTAGCTGGACTCTTTTCTTGACACCGCTATCTAATTCCTCTCACGATAAGCTAGAACCTCCATCCATTAGAACTTCAATGTGCGTAGGTAGGTTCCCCCATCTCAAGCGTGTCTCGTGAATTGAAACAACCTAGCATATTTCAGATTTGATGCCCCAGTTATCTATCAGATAGCAGTGCTCCTTCCGTTGTGTTTGTGAATAGATTTTTGCATTGAGGCATGACAGATACAACATGATTTTCTTCTTCTATTATCTCTTCCTCAGCCCACCATGGTTTGTAAGAGGCCTCATAATCGTAGAAATTCTTGCTTTGGATGTGACTACCAAGGGGACATGGGTGTGCCAATTTCACTGAATTTTTCAACTCTATCTGAGAAGGCACTTGGGGTATTATACAAGTCAGCTCATGATCTTCATTTTCCATACCCCCAGTTGTCTCCTCAATGTTCACTCCTTTCAGATCATTTAGTGGCATGAACACCTCTGGCTCTCCATCAGTTTCATCGTCCAAGTCATAGCACCAATTTTTTTGAGGGCGATTGTTCAAGGCTTTGACTATTTGATCCATTTGATTCTGCAGATTCTGAATTGATCTCTCATGCTCAATCATCTTCTCCTCAGTTGATGCTACAAACTTGAACCAAATATGAATTCCAATAAGATATACCTCAGAGAAATATCAAGGTCCAAGAACAAAGCATCAAGCTAAGCTCAAGGCATAATGACATACAAATAGATAATCCTAACTTGCTATAAAGATGTTGTGTGTGTGTGTGATGTGTTCACAGATAAGCTTGACAAAGATGAAGATACCACATGCTACATTGCTTAAGACATAAAATTGAAGTTTAGATCAAGAACTACATATACTAATGAGACATCAACTACTCCAACACATCAATACAAATTAAAGTTCAATAATGGGTTTATTCTGCTTTATTTTTATTCACGAGGGCGATTTTTGCACTTTCCCGCGGCGTTTATTAATTTATATATATATATATATATATATATATATTTCCCATGACTGTGAAATGTCTCATTCCATTAGGCTAACAGTGCTACCCCTTAGCGAGCTTTCAACCAACGACTCCCAGACCATTAAGACCTTAGGGCGCTAGGTGTAGAGACAATCCCCTCGGGCGTACTTACTCAAGTAACAAAGGCCCCGAAACAAGACTAGCCACGGTAATTATTCGTTTTTTTTCTATTTTTTAAAGCAAGCATACTCATGTGTTCCCAAAAATTAAGTTTTAGTGTCTTCATAGTCATTACTCACTTCCTACACAATTCTATCATTAAAAACAACATTTTCCTCTCAGCAGACAAACATGCTAATCTTAACCAACAAGCAAATAGGAACATTGTCGTATACCCTAAGAATATCTAAACAACAACAGTATAGATTACATCATGTATGAAATTAGAACTAAGTTTTAGTTATCAACAGAGTTCAAAAATCTATCACATTTCTATTTCATCATTGGCCAAATTAGAATTCAACTAACTAAAAGCCTGGGATTATGCAATGTTATGCAACTAAACACATACTGTAATAACCCGATATTTTCTTTATAAATAAAACAAAAATTTTGCGTAAATATTTTTTTTATTTTAAGGATGAGGATTTGTACAAGATAATGTGTATATGTATTTATGTAGTAAATAAAAATATATTTATTACATGAATATTTACAAATAATTTTATTTTAGAATTAATGATCATTATAAATTATATTTTTATAATAATTAATTTTATTGTAGAAATGTTTTTATTATTTATTTATTTTTTCAAAGGAAATATGATATTATATTATTTAAATAATAATATAAGGAATGGTTATTCTAGCAATTATAATTATTAATTATTTATATGAATTTTAGTTTGAATTATTAAGTTAAATATTTTAACTTAATTAATAAAGCTGTTTATGCATGGTAAATCAGATATGGAATCCAAACCCTAATTTTGGTTTTGGAATAAGGAATGATAATAATATAATATTAATTATATTTTGATTTTTAGTCTTTATAAATATGCATTTAAAATATAATGTAATAATGTGATCAATGTCGGATATTATAAATATAAATACTAATTAGGTAAACCCTAATTATTGACTCGAAACCCTAATTGTGAAATTAAAACCCTAACCAATATTTAGGAACCCTAACTGTCACATTGGAAAACCCTAATTGCTAATTCAGGATGTTTAATACTCATTAGCGGACTTTAAACCCTAATGATCATGATTAGTGTGATTAGAAACCCTAATTGCAAATTTTTAACCCTAATTATTAAATTGTTAATCTTAATTAGTAAAGTGTTAACCCTAATTATCAAATGGGTGCTCTAATTGATAAATTAATGATCTTAATTATAATTAGCATTTTAAACCCTAATGTTCCTGTATATGTAATTAGAAAATTAAACTCGATTAAGAAACACTAATTTGCATAAATTAGAAACTAACATTAATTTATTTTTATTTTTTTAACCCTAAAATGTTATTCTAGAAAAGCTAATTGTTGGAAAACCTTAGGGTTAAACCCTAAGGGTCAAACCCTAAGGGTTTGCCAATTGCCCAAAATGCAATTAAATTTTCAAGCAAAATGACCAAAATACCCCTCTTTGGATTTTCTTTATTTTGTAAATTGCAAAGCTTGACATGTGGGGAGTGGGTGACCTAATATGTTGACTTATACAACTCAAATCTCCAGCACATTAAGCAAATCTCAGCCAATTCATGCATCATACACTAGTATATATAGATTAAAGAGAGAGAAAGTCATTTGTTAACTTATTTTTGCACAAACACTCAACTCTTCTCTCTCAACCCCAAAACCTCCGAAATATATTAGTATACCAGTCATATAATCAAGCCCCACCATCACCCAAAACAAATCAGTGGCCTAGAAATCAAAATTGTTCATAGAAGGTATAAAACCCTAGCTTGATTTCTGTCCAATTTTCTGTTGTTAGATGTTTGAAATTTTTGTTAAAACATGTTGGTTATAGTGTCTAATGATGATCTGGGTTGCTAGATGTTGAATCCATAACATCTAGAGGCTCGGATTTGAAGTTTTTCATAATCTGGAAAATCTTTCAAAAGTGGTCTGACAATGAATGTCGAATCTCCCATGATTTCATTCGTGTCTTGCTTTTTGCGTGGTTTGAAAGTTTTTACTTATAGCATGTAGTATGGTATTTAATCAGAAGTTCAAATCATGCTTAGATCTGACCTACTATGTAAGATAATCGTGGTCAAACCACGTTGACCGGCCATGACTGGGCATTTCTGGGTAACCCAGAAACTGCCCAGAAAGGGCCTGACAACATATTCAAGCTCTCGGATCTTTCTTGTGTTACTTAATCTGTGTATGTTGTTGTATCTAATTTATAGTGTAGTATTTTGACTACATATTTATGCCTTAAAATCTCCTAAACATCAAATTAATGGAAGTCAGTGGCTGGTCAAAGAATGTCAGGTAATCACGAACTGAGTTTCTGGGTAACCCATAAAACTCAAGAACGTGATCTCTGACAGGGTTTGACCAACATGTATCTTGTGATTTTGTTGTGGTTTTGTTTATGTTTTGTGATGGAGCTCTTCCTTGACATGTTATCTAGACACTGCAACATTTAAAACACAAAAGAATTACAAGATTAGCAAATTGTGGAAGCCCAAAACTAGCCAGTCGAACTGTTCTTCATTTCTGGGTAACCCTAAAAATGAAGAATAGCTCTGACAGCTTGTTCAAGGCTTCAGATATCGTTGGTTATGCATGTTATAATCATGTTTGTTGCTGGGTCATGTAGTCTTACATAAGAGCTACATGATCTGACCAAAACCGAGTCCAGAAACATCATGATCAGCTCATAAATCATGGTCAAAGTAGGGTACTTAAACGCTGGCCATGAATGTTCTTGAAGGCTCAAGAACACCATAAACTACACTGTCTGTCGCTAAAGGCCTATAGCGATAGTTTTATTAATTTTAATTAATTAAATTTTCAAAAATCATTTAAAAATAGAAATTAAATTCTAAAAATTACAAAAATAATTTTAAAAATTATTTAAATTATAAAAATTTAACTTTTAATAATTTGAAATATTTTTCATAAATATTAGTATTTATTTAAATATTATTGGTAATTAATTTATTTATTAAATGCATTAAATAAATTAATTAAAAATGATTTTATTATATTAAAATTATTTTTTAAATGATAATAAGTTATTTAAAAATATTTTAAGTTATAAAATATAACTTTTAATATTTTAAAGTAAATTTCATTAATTATTTAATATTAATGATATTAGATTTATTTAACAATTAAATTAAATAAATTAATTAAAAATGATTTTAATATTATAAAAATCATTTTAAATGAAAATAAATAGTTTAAAAATATTTTAAGTTATAAAATATAACTTTTAATATTTAAAGGTAAATTTCATTAATTAATTATTATTAATGATATTAAAGTTATTTAATAATTATATTAAATAAATTAGTTTAAAAATTATTTTAATATTATAATAATCATTTTAAATGAAAACAAAGTGTTTTAAGATATTTTAAGTTATAAAATATAACTTTTAATATTTAAAGGATAATTCCATTAATAATTTAATATTAATGATTATTAATTTATTATTAATAATATTAAATTTATTTAATAATTATATTAAATAAATAGTTTAAAAATTGTTTTATTAATCATTTAAAAAGGATATAAATGAATTAAAATATTATTAAGTTATACTTAATGACTTTTAATATTTTGATAAATAATACATTAATACTTTAATATTAATGGTAATTATTTAAAAAAATGATTTTAATGTTTTAAAAAGCATTTAAGGGTAATATTAATACTTTAAAAATATTCTAAGTTATTATAAATAACTTTAATATTTTGACAATGGTTTCATTAATAGTTTAATATTAATTAAGAGTTAATGATAATGAAATTACTTAATATTTAAATCATTTAATAATGATTCCTAGATTTCAAAAATTATGATAAATTATAATAAATATTTAAAAATTATTATAAGTCATTTAAAAATAATATGACCGATACTAAGTTACAAAAGTTAGAGTCTTAGACTCGATAATTACTCCGATAAAGTTGTCAATACAATCGATATATTTCGAAATTGATCCGAACTTAGATAGATTGACTTGATAAATGTTTATTTGTGATTCAATGGTCATTAAACTTATACGATAATGTGATTAGGTTATGTCCCATCGTAAATAGCGAAGACAATATGATATCATATGTTATTCTAATCGAACTAATCATCTATTTAATGATAGGGCTTGATATAAAAGATAAATCTAAGTCAGGTAAGCGGCAGCAGAAAGGCACGATCTTACCTTTGCATTTACTTTATGCAATGGACATGCATAAGATAATATTTAAACTATTCTTTTCAATTGTTCAAATATTTCAACCTTTGTATATACTTATGCAATGATTCTCAGATAAGTAAATTATTAAATTATGATCATTGTACAAGTTCCTTAATTACATTATTGTAGATTAAGAAATATATTTTGTTCATTAATTTCTGAACATGGTTATACAAGTGTCCTCACTTGGATAATCATTATATTTTATCACATATTGATACATACTTATTGGTGTCCAGTATGTATAAGTTAAATTAAAAGTCGCTCTAAGCTATTTGATCCGCTGACACTAACTTAAAATTGTTGTTGAACAAGATAAGAACTTTATTGTTATCCAACTGAATTGTTTTGGTTCGGATTCAAGACTGGTATGGACATCCCAAATATGGGAAACTTTTATACGCCTAAGGCAAAAATGCTGGACGAAAATATCATCCTATATTGTAGTATTGATCAATACAGGGCATAACGGGCTGATCACCCCCCCGTGCCCGTAAGTAATGACGGTTTACAGATGAAGTTCTATTTAACCTTTTTGAAAATAAAAAATAATGTTCATAGTCTGTCAAATGATTATCATTTATAGTCTATACGTAGTTTCAAAAATTTGAAATCGAAATGATAGTTTGTTTATTATTGATTCAACTTACTTCACAATTGTTGATTCGTTGTAGAAGTATCGTTCAAAGAAAACATTTAATTCATTCAGCTAAATGTTATTATTACTATTACTTTCTGGGCACTCAAATGCTCATCCTTGCTTAATTTAAATGTTTTCAGCTAAGTATGAACAACCTGAAGGCTCTGCCAAGAACAAAGGGAAATGGAAGGTCGCTGAATGAAAAGATAATGTTATCTTTTGTAATAACTAAACTTTATTAGGATAATGATGATATATATTAATTATCATGTAATGTAACGAATGTTTGAAGGTTTCGTACTTGGGATTGAAAACTCTGATAATATGTAAATTAAATTTGATAATCTATATTATTGTTATTATTATTAGTATTATTCCGCTCATAGAAATGGTATCGTGAAGCACTGAGTTTGGGTTTCAAGTGCCTGAATTTGGGGGCGTCACACATACTAAGTAAACAAGACAAAAGAAAACTAAAAACAAAAAATTTCATGTAAAATTTAACTTCAAAGATACTAAAATACCCCTACTATACAACTTAAACATGCAATAAAACTATATGCAACAACTACTCACTATAACCCAATACCCCCAAACATAAAATAAACAATGCCCTCATTGTAATTAAAATTGAAAGAATACTCGCCTAAGTGGAAATGTCATCTCCGTTCGCCTCCTCATGATCCGATGGTATATCAGGCGATGGCTAAGTTTGAGATATTCTATAGTTGGAGACTGAGTGTGGGCTTCTAACTGTTCGAATGCTTGAGTCAAAAATTTTAAAAATTTAGCATTTTTTTCTGTGACTGAGCTATGGCGCGGCCGCGCGGTGTTTGGCTTGTAGTTGGGCGCGGCTGCGCGACCCTATACTCTGGCAGCTTCAGTTTTTGACTTCTGTTTGATCCTAAATGCTTATACCAATTGGATTGAACCTGAGAGGAGAAACAATAAAACTATTATTAAGACTTAACGCTATCTAACATCTACTAAATATGGAAATGTAAAAAAAAGAATTAAACATGGAGGGAGAAAGATTGGATGGGGTGCCTCCCATCGAGCGCTCGGTTTATAGTCCGTTAGCTGGACTCTTTTCTTGACACCGCTATCCAATTCCTCTACGATAAGCTAGGAACCCTCCATCCATTAGAACTGCAATGTGCGTAGGTAGGTTCCCCATCTTGCGTGTCTGTGAATTGAAACAACCTAGCATATTTCCTGTACTTGATGCCCCAGTTCTATTGCATAGCCAGGTGCTCCTTCCGTTGTGTTTGTGAGTAGATTTTTGCATTGAGGCATGACAAATACAACATGATTTTCTTCTTCTATTATCTCTTCCTCAGCCGACCATGGTTTGTAAGAGGCCTCATAATCACAGAAATTCTTGCTTTGGATGTGACTACCAAGGGGACATGGGTGTGCCAATTTCACTGAATTTTTTAACTCTAACTGAGAAGGCACTTGGGGTATTATACAAGTCAGCTCATGATCTTCATTTTCCATACCCCCAGTTGTCTCCTCAATGTTCACTCCTTTCAGTTCATTTAGTGGCATGAACACCTCTGGCTCTCTATCAGTTTCATCGTCTATGTCACAGCACCAATTTTTTTGAGGGCGATTGTTCAAGGCTTCAAGTATTTGATCCATTTGATTCTGCAGATTCCGAATTGACCTCTCTTGCTCAATCATCTTCTCCTCAATTGATGCTACAAACTTGAACCACAAATCATCCACTCTTGAATTATCTTGTTCAGTTTCAAAATCCATGTATTGAGGACCATTCATTGAGGAATTAATGAGTTGTTCCGTCTGTTTGTTAAGATTTTGACTTGATAACTCCTGACTCATCATCATCTCTTCATGGTCTGCTATGCTTTTTGACATGAATTCCTTCAACCTTGAATTTTCCTCTTGTTGCGTTGAAGGTGGAAATGAGAAATCTGATGGATGTGTTGGACTTGGGATGCAGTATTAGTTGGGATAGTTATAACCCCATTCATAATTTGGGTGATATCCCTAACCTTGTTGATAATTAGGATAAACATCGTTGTTGAAGTAATCACCCCCAAACTGCACTTATCCAACCTTGATGTTGCACTGATAACTCGGATGCTCGCCAGCACAGTATTCACATGTAACTATTATCTCTCGAGTGCGTTGGGCTGCAAGAATATCCAACCTCTCTGAAAGTGTTGCAATTTGTGCTGAACAATGTAGATAATACATTAAGTCCCTCAGTGCTTGTGTCCCTTGGTTGAATCATATTTGCATAAGGCCATTGATAAGCAAAGTCACCCATGGTACCTGAAAAGAGAGAAATATAAGAAGATAATTAAAATGATTTTTTTTTTAAATTAGGACAAATTGGATTGAAATTAATGTTGGAAAAAAAAAATTATTAAGCTAATTCCCCGGCAATGGCGCCAAAAACTTGTTGGTCATTTTACCGATCAATATATGCGTGCAAGTATACACGGTCAATAAGTAATAAAGAGTAAGTAAAGTATCGTTCCCACTAAGAATTAACTAATAAAGTTCACCAAGCATTAACCCATAACCATCTCAGTCTTATTTAAACTAATGATATTATATTTTATATTTAAACTATTAAATTAAATAAACCTAACTATTCCTAGAGTGAGACTAGATAATGAAGACCTGAGATCACAATTTCATCTATTGACTAATTCAAATACACACATTTCATGTTAAGCCAAACTAATTATACCGGTTTGTTAGTCGAGAACACTAAAGTAAAGTAAAGCCATCTTTCAATGTACCATACCCATATCACATATAATCCACAGTTTATAGAATACACATGAACACCCACATTATCTAAATCACTATATGTCTATGTGATTTACAAATAATTAGGGTTTAATTCCAAGTTCTCAATTGACTACGAATGGTGCCTCGGTATATGTCTATCCTAAGCACGAATCATACATTCCATCACCATGTAGAACATACAAACACAAGCTATCAAGATCAAATCTAAATCCATACTTTGTCTTTCAAGTTCATATGGGTTATCACAGTAATTGATGGTCAATCAACTAAGCAAGTAAGCATGAATCTTAATAGACAATCCCATAGAAATCAATAAGACTAACAAAGAAACATATCATAAATAACTAATCCATAGAATCCATTGCAATCTCAGAGTAGAAGTTAAATCTTAATTGATTCAATTCTACCATCTACATATTGAATAAACATCATAAGATTACAAATAGGAATCAAAGAGAGGTTAAGAGTAGAGAATTGAAGTGTAAATCTATTCTCCCGCTTCAATATTGAATCTCTGATGCTTTCCAATTGCTTCTAGTCTTCAACTTTTATCTAATCTAAGGTTCTAATCTAATCTAAAAAGAAAGAGAAGAAAACAAATAATGATAGCTTCTTGATCCCCCAAGGGGTGGTATCCCCTTATTCCTGATAATAAGTCTAATATATAAGACCTAATCGAACTCCACCCTCAGTTACGCTTCCAATTTCCAATTTAAAATAAAGTCATGAGTCAAGAATCAACGCTCGCATGCATGCTGCCTCCTCCTTAAATCCTCACGGCGCCAAGAACTTGCAAAATGTCAGTAATGTCTGTCCAGGGTGCTCATATGGTCCGCATCCCTCGCTTATTCTCCGCCAGTGGCTTCTACAACTTTGAATTCTGGTTCTGCTGCTGTACTGATATGTTCTGCTGGTCATTCTTTTGTCCATCCATGCTTAGCCTCCTGCTCCAATTGATCCTCATGCCATGCATCCCACAACCTCTTGCCATTTACATCACCAAATCATGCTATATCCTGCACTTTTACACCAAAGGGATTTTAAGTAAATGCAATGCAAAATAACATGAAATGCAACTAAAAACACAATAAAATACACTTGAGATGGGCCTAGTTCACGTGAATTAATATCTAATAAGTAGGTTTTAAACCCACTTATCAAAAGCTAGGGAAGTGGGAGAGGCCAATTTCACACTCAAGCGTCAAGAAGCCCTCTTGCAAGACAATTTCACCAACAGACTCCACGATCAAGCAATCAAACTCAATGATCTGATCAGCAGGAAGTCTTGATGGCTCAGCCAATAAGGAGTCAAGGGCCAGCTACCAGCTCACAAAATGTGACCACCACAGGCCTAAGAATGCCAATTAGAGATCCTGTATTCATGAATAGGCATGATCACAACCCAAGGATAAGCCCAAGTGAGCTGGAAGAGATAGCCAGAAGGGATGAAGCAAGCCGGAAAAGAAGGGCTGAGGAGCATGTCAATCCTCCACGCAAAAGACCAAAGAAATAGAGATAAGTAAAAGTTTAAATTCTTATTGATGTAAAGCTAAATTGTAATACTCTTCAATCATTAATAAATTCATGTTTATTCTCTAGAAAATTTCTGCTGCTCACTAAAATACTAAGTCATGTTTAAATTTCCTGAAATTGCATCTAGATACTAATAATCATGAAAACAAAATCTCCTTAGTTATGTCAACATCAAATAGGGGGAGATTGTCGGGAGAATGCATATGTTAATTTGATGTTTAAATATAAATGCTCATGATTATTTCGTAAAGTCTTTCAAGGATTATATGTACAAGGACTTAGTGATAGATCAAATTTGTTAGGTTGATCTAAGCTCTTAATGTGTATCATTCTGAAAATGAATGTATAGATAGAAAGATCAAAGCTGTTAGGTTGATCTTGAGATGTAATAGATAGGCTTCGAAGAATTTGTTGTGTATCAATCTGATCAACATTATAGAAGTCAAGGCAGAAACGTAGAGCTTCAAGGATCGTAGTGTGCCTGCCTTGAAGGGCCTCTTCAGAAATCGTAGAGCGGTCCCAACGTTTGCCGAGCCAACTCAGAGATCGTAATGTGCTCTTGGAAACGTAGAGTTTACAACTCAAGCAAGCGAAGATCGTAGTGTGCAAATAGTTAAGAGAAATCGTAGTGCTCTCGACTGATAGCATTAGACCAAGCACCAAGGCGACAAGTCACCACGATCTGAATCGTAGAGTACCATGATCTGAATCGTAGAGTACCATAATCTGAATCTTAGAGTACCACGATCTAAATCATAGAGTACCACGATCTGAATCGTAGAGTATCATCTGTCTTGTGTCAGAAACATCAAGCCTCACGATTTATGTGGAGACGGACTCCAATATATGAGGAATGGATTCTAAACGTTGCAGTACTCACCAGTCCCAAAGTCATAAGAAATATCCTTAGTGTACAACAAAGAAGCGTATTGAAGAAGCTAAGGAACGTACCATTGGTAAGGGGGAAAACACCATTTCAGGTGTTAGGTGAGAAAGCGATCATGTATGTCAAGGCCGTAATGCAATTCAAGATGCGCGAAAAGTCTCCATCAAAGAACAGAAAGGTCAAACGCATTTAATGCTTCAACGGATTCAACGGATGGATCCAATGGATAGTTTTCAAGATCACATATATGCAAATCAAGCAGATAAGAGAAAAAAGCAAGCATTGAACAAAAACGAACAAGAACACTCAAAGCTCAACTCTACGATCTGGGAAAAAGAAAAGCTTGCTCAGCTACTCAGTCCTTTCGAACAAGTGCTTAAACAGAAACTGAGTAGCAACCATCAAGAATTCAACATCTACCAATCAACTGAAGAAAAAGTACTAAGTCTGTTGGACTTGAAGAGTTCTAAGTGAACTATAAGAGAGTTAAGTCTGCTGGACTTGAAAAGTTCAAGAGTGAACTAAGAAGTTCCTAGACTGCTGGTCTAGAAAGAATCTGTGTGATTCAGAAGTTGTAAAAGACATGCTTAGTGGATTTCCTACTCGGGGAGTAGAAGAGTGGATTTCCTACTAGGAGCTTTAAGTGCTCTGAACCACTTAAAACGACCGTGTCTTTTACTTTCTTACTATAACTGCTATATCTGCCATAACTGCTATAACTGCCTCACTCTCATAACTCCACTACTTCATAAAGGAGATTAAAACAAACATTAATTCCGCTAAGTTTTAATCATCATCAACTAACAAGTTTGAAACGAAAAGATTTTTTAAATATCTATTCAACCCTCCCCTTCTAGATAACTATTGTTCCTATTGGGAACTAACAGATAGACGTTCTAAAATTCTAGAACTATTGTTAAGTTAATCCAAACTAAACTTTCATTAGGGCGGAGATCCTAAGTCAAACTGAGATGAACAACCCTAATATAGGGGATTATGTACGCGTTAGCATTTAGATGTTGTGCACAATACATGGTACGAAGGGCTGATCCCCCTAAGTACGAAAGAAAGGGTCTGTATAGTCTAACGACTGTTGATGGTTGAGGTAGAAATATTTAGTAACCTGGGACATAGTTCATGGTCTTAAGACCCTCAGATATAAATCTTGAACTTGTTTCTTAATCTTGATTCAAATAATGAGTTCTTTACTATTCAGTATTCATTACCTACTCTTATGTTATTGCTATTATCATCATTATATGAGGTATAAATACTTAGTAACCTGGGACATAGTTCATGGTCTTAAGACCCTCAGATATAAATCTTGAACTTGTTTCTTAATAATCTTGATTCAAATAATGAGTTCTTTACTATTCAGTATTCATTGCCTACTCTTATGTTATTTCTATTATCATCATTATATTAGTGAGCAATTGTTTGATCACTCTTGCATTTAACACTGCAGCTAAAGTTGAGAAAGTTGACGAGCCGTCTACTAGCAAGGGCAAGGGCAAGATGTAAGACCCCAACTTTTATAAATAAAGATGAATTTTCTATAAATATCATTTTTGAATATTATGGAGTAAATTTGATATAATGTTATAGTTGTGGGTAATATTTATAAATTTTGCAAAATACGCAAGTTGTTATATAATATTCGATTGGTCGAGGAATATTCGCTTTAACAGGAATATTCGTGCATAACCAAGACAATCATTGGTGGACCCCATAACTAATTATTGTCGATTGAGAAAACGATAAAATACTTTATGAAAATAACGGCGGAAGTTTTACCGTTAATCTGTTGAAACACCCTTAAGTTAAAAGTAAAGTAATACACGTAGTTGCATAGTAGCACATGGTATTGATTATTAATGCTTATGTGAGAAGTCACTCAGTTTTGTTCAATTATTGTTATAGTAATTGTTGCATAGTATCTCACGTTATTTGATTCAATTATTGTCGATATTTTATATATTATTAAATCAATAATTGAAATAATAGAGTTATTAATATTATTATTTGCAATATTAACAATGTCTAGAAGTTCGCCAAGGAGAGGTTTGGTCACCTAATCATGCTACCAATAGGAGAAATCCTTATTGAAAGCCCCTCTTTCCGGGAACGACATTCGTCGATTAATATTGTGAATTATAATAATAATGATAAATGTTGTTAAAAATATTGAGAATATTTTTAGGATGTATTTGTTTTAAATTGGCTTATTATTTGGATTCCTACTTACCCATTTTTCAAAATAATCGGTTAAAAATTATTTTATATAATAAAGATGGGCCCACATGCGGGGCCACATGTGGGACCCATATGTGGGAAGTTGAATTGCTAGGAGAGGCTTTTCAAAAGTTGTTCACGGGGGTTACATTAATATTATTATATATATAAGGTATTGGGGTGATGTATATATATATGTGTGTATATTATATGAATATATATATATATATGATGTTGTTTTAAGTAGTCAGATGGGATCACGGGAGTGCATTTCGTGAGTTTAATTCTCACATATGTTATATATTTATATAATATATAATATATATATATATATATAATATTTTATTTAAAAGTTTTGTTTTATTAGAATATTTTATGGACCGTCTGATTAAAAGTAAATCAATCTGTAACCGCTTCAGAATTAGTTACTATGCGTAATTCATTCTTCTATAATATAAGCTCATTCCTTCATTATTTCTTACGAATTCACCAAGCTCTAGAGAAAATTATAAAAAGAAAGAAGAAAAATATTCTGCTATTTTCCTACTCTTATATCCAGCTTTTTTTTTACTTAGTAAGGGGTATTATTTCTTTTGTAGTCATGAAGAGAACTTCAGTTATTCCATTATTTATTATTCGGTTGAATAACTCAGTATACGCCAAGTTACCCTATACTTGTTGAAATTCTTCTATTATTTCATTCTTTATTATTCATTTGAATATCCTCAATCTGCGCGCTTCTGTACGGACTTCGATTCTCGCTTTTTATTATTCTTCCTGTTGCATGCATTTTACGCCGGACTGATTCCGCTCTTTATTATTCTATTGAATATCCTCGTCTGCGGCGCTTTTACTGTACGACCGGTTCCGCTTAATTATTATTCTAGTGGAATAACTCGCACGTGCGTGCGGCCTATCACATGCCCGGTGATTTCTTTTGTTATTCCATTCCTTATTATACTCAATTGGTTAAAGTTTTGACTTTCATACTCCATGAAATTAGTGGAATATCCTCGATATTTAAGCGCTTCATCCAAAGATCTTTTAGAAATATTCTTCCGAGCATTCTTGAATTTTACTCTACAAAGCAATATCATGTTGACAATTTGGACGTTATTGGTTCCTGGATAAATTAATTCATGAACTTGTTTTATTAAATTCTTATATCATTGTCATCATCCTCATGTTTATATTTTGTTGAAAGTCATCTGTGGCCTATAGTGCATAGATGAACTTGGTATGATTATGACCAGGGATTATTCGGTTTAATCATGACCGTAATGTTACAAATGATGTGGAAAAAGTTCTCATTGGCCCGTAGTGCATTGATGGACAGTTTTTGGCAAGATCGTGACCATTAATGAATACACGAATATCCTTGGCACGTAGTGCATGGATAATTTGTGGTTGTGATACTAAAGAATATCCTCGGTCAGAGTAGCGGGGGTGATTCAATGATGTGGATTATTTATTGTCGAGTCTCGTGATAATGTTGATGAAAACCTTTTAAATCATAAAAGATAGTAGATTTTATTTTTACTTGACTCTTTTAATGGATTGCTTGTTACTACCGCAGCTTAAACTTGATGTCTATTATATTTTATCGGTTTAACATTGTTGAAGACTAATGATAATTTATTCGCATTATCTTAGTCATAATATTTCTTCTCGGGCTAGTTGAGCTCACCCTTTCTTTCACCGTTTCTCTTGAAATGAGAATATAGTTTGGGACGAGTCTGGGAACCAGAGTGATGGTCCAGAGGATAGCATTAGTAGTCCTCACTATTCTGTGAAATAGTGTGTTAATAAATGTATTGAGGACTTATTTTGAGTTTTAATACTGTCTAGAAGACAATGTTTGTATTAAAACTCACAGCTTATGTTGTATATTTAAAGATTGTATTTGTATTCTGTACCATGTATTTGGCGACTCAGAATAGGTGATGTATACCTATTTTGGGGACGTTACACAAGATGTCCAAAAGATGAAGACATGATTAATTTTATTTAATAGAATTTATGTTATGAGACTTATTTAGTTAAGTGATGTATTCCGCAGACTTATGTAATAATTTAAGGTTAGATTACCTGGATTTGTTTATGATGATATAACCCTTTAATGGGGAGGATTATTGTTTAAATTATTTAAGTTATGTCTTTATCCTTGATTATGGGTAGTTAGATGTAATTGTTTTGGATAGTGAGCACCAAATCCTATGGGAATGAAGTACCCAGATTTGGGGGTGTCACAAGTTGGTATCAAACCAGGTTATGAACCTTAGGTGGGGGGAAACCTTAGGAAGTAACCTTTAAGGAGATCGAAAGCATAATGGTGATAAACTCTTATCGAGTTCTAAGTAATGAATTCCTTAATTCATTAAAGATAAACAATAAAAGACTTTATGTGCCTATGTGTTGATAACTTATGTGTTCGCGAGTATCGAAGAGTGTCACATAGTAAATAAAACTTAAGGTATTTTGTTGTCATGATGTCTAATGCTGAAGGATCCAGTCAAGCTAGGGAAGAGATACCTCAAGTGCCTAGAGATGAGGAGCCCCGAGATGTCCATGTTGTTCGAGAACAGTTGATCCAGAGGGAGTCTTCTCTGTTGGTCGCTGATGAAGGATAGGGGAATGAGCATGTGTCTGATCCAGAGGAGGAGGACTCTGAGGAGATAGAGATGGAGGATGAGGAAGAGGATCCTGAGGAGTTTGCACCAAACTCCATTGCAGCTGGGATGTATGATGAAATATATGACCGTAATATTGAGTTATAGGCTAAGGTTGACGAGCTGAAGGAGCTAGCTGATATGCGTCAGGCTACTATAGAGTAGAATGATGTGGAGATTCAGGATCTCGACATACATCTTGAGAACGTGGAATGGAACCTAGTTCACACAGAGGGTCATCAAGAACAACTATTGTAACAATCCATAATTTTATTTATAATTTCAAATATTTATTGAATTAAATAAATATTTTTATTTGATGTGTTTGTTGTTTAGTAGATATTTGTTGGATTATTTATTAGTAAGTAAATAATTCATGAGTTAATAGAAATTAACTTCATTAAGATAAAAGAGTGATGAATTAAATTTATGAGATAATACTCTAATTTAACTCAATAACTAAATTAGAGAGTTATTAAGAATTATATGGTTTGTTATAATGCTATTTAATTTAATTTTTGTAGTTAAAGTAATGCGTTAATTTATTAAATAAAATTATAATTATAATGAAAATTATAATTTTATTGTATGGGTTTAAGTGGTAAATGGATTTAATAAATTGTTATTAGATTTAATTTAATTTGAATATGGGAATTTATTTAATTAAAGTGCGACCATAAACTATATTATAAAGGAGTTATTAAAAAAAGTTAAGGGAGGTTAATTCAGTTTTTGCCAAACAAAGCTTAATGAATGTACAATCTTTAATTTAAATCTATTTTACCAAACAAGGTGTAAGATTTAATGGGTTAAATTTTAGTTAGTTAGCCAAATAAGCCTTATGGCTTTTGAGTTTCAAAAAGAAAAAAAAAGAAAAACTGATGTCAGTTAATAAATATAATTATATTTTATAATGAATACCTAAATTATTATATACATTATATGTTAGTACGTAAGTTAGAATAGAGAATGAAAAAAAAACAGAAGAAGAGAAGAAGAAAAGTTGAGAGAGAATTGGGAGAATTCTAAAGAGAACTTTGAGAAGAAGCTTGGAGGAATCAAGGAAGAAGAAGAAGGTTTCTCATCATCCAATCAAGTTTAAGAAGAATCAAAGGTATTAATCTAGTTCTAAAATTCTAATTTATAGTTTCTCAAGTTCTTCACTTAAAAGCTATTTTGGTTGGGTGATTTGAAGAGATGTTGTATAAATACATGTATGGGTGTATAATCTAGTATATATAGTCTCTCTAATTGATTCTAGAGTAATCAAAATTATAAGAATATGTTAAAGATGAAAAACTTTGGTTTTGATGGCATATGCATATTTTAACTTATGTTGGAGTCAAAATTGATGGATAGAATCTAAAATTGATGATATATATTGTTAGCATGTGAAGAAACGAAAACAACAAAAGTTGAACGGACCAATTTGGTTTATAAACGAATTTGTAGTGAATAAATTCGCTAAATGTGTTTAAAACATGAAAATATAGCATGAACATTGAATTGGAACCCTTAAAATGATATATTAATATGTTTGAAGTGTTATAATTATTCTCTAGATGAGTAGTTAAGAGTTTAACGAGTCCAACGAATCGAAAACAACTAATTCGGACATAAAATGAGAAAGTTATGACCAAAACTGTATTCTGTGCGAAGCCTCGCATGGGCGCGGTGCATGTGCACGCGGGCGCACATCTGGGGCTGGGAAATGGCACGAGCGCACGGTATTTATGAGGAAAAGGGGCGCGGCCGCGCCCCATGTGTGCTGAATGTGACTGCTTTGACCTATTTTGGTAAAACGGTAATAATGTTTTCATACGAACTCCGATTGAGGTGATTCAAGATGATCCGGAATTAGGACAAATAGACCTAGAACTTTCATTCTTTAAGATTTTCAATTGGAGGTTGGGAACATGGGTCAAAATGGTCATTGGTAGGACTGTTGTGTTTTCGGGGACAATCGAAGGGCGTCGGGCATGCACCTATGCAAGTGTAGTGCTCTTGACGATAAAAGATATTGTTCTAAGTTATAAAACATGAATATTATTAAGTATAATGATGCTTAACATTAATAAATGATGTATTAAATAAGTTGTATATGCATACTAAGCACACATAAGAGAGACAAATTGAGCGTGTGACGAATAAACGTCGAAACGCCGTGATAAGTGATAATGAACGTTAAAAGTATTTTAATCAAATGAAATGAATATTATAAGGTATTGAATGGTGTTAATATAAAATCAATAAGTAGTCCTAGCAAGACTTAAATATTTGAATGAACTTCGTATATGAAACATAGTGAGCTATAAGTCAAAAGTTAACACAATCAAATTGAACATTGTGTATTTATGATAGAAAGGGTTATGAGACGTATAATAAAGTTTACATTACAACTACTATGCGTTTCTATGTGATTAATAATTAATGTGAATGATTATATAATTGTGTAGGACACGTGAAGTGCAGATATCTGTAAGCTGTTAAATTGTTATTGGTAAACAACGATCAAGGCAAGTCTTTCGGTTCCTATTTGCTATATGAACTTGATGATTAACTGTTTTAAATCTCTATTGTAAAGAGCATGATGTGTTATATATATGTTGAAAGTATGAAATGTTAAAGTCAATTTATGACTATGTTGATTGATTAAAGCATGCTGATTGAGTAAGGACTCAATCTTTATACCTGTTATATGAACTGTAGCATGTATGTTATATGTTAAGTATGTTATTATGTGCAATGTGATGCATGGAAACTGTTAGATTTTGCTCGGCTGTCGAGCTCAACCTTGAAAATAACCACTTTTACAGGTTCAAGATTCAAGGTAAAGTTATGTGTTACTTAAAAGGCATGAATCAGATGTGATACTTGAAGATTTACACACTTTGGTTGTGTTATTATTATTTGAATCATGTTTAAGGTTTCAGATAATATATTAATGTTGAATTGTAATATCGTTTTGCGATGTAAACTATTATAGTATTAAAATGATTTTGAGATATTTGGATGTAAAGGTTGAAGGTTTTGGGAATGAGGATAGTTTGTAATAGAAAATTTTAATTATTCCGTAAATTTCAATGGTTGTATTATCGTTTAATGATGTAAAATTAGAGGTTGAATGTATTATTAACGACCGAAGTCGAGAATTATATTGTATGAATTTTGAGGTCGTTGCAACTATTGGCTGAGAATGAAAAGATGAAAACTGAAGTTGAGAAGCTAAAATATGATTTGAAGGAGGAATCAGCAAAGCGTGCGAGAGCAGAGGACACTTGGATGATGGCTACTCACCGTGAAGATCGTGTTGAAGACAAGATTCAGACGAAGAAGGCCAAGATAAATGAAATGGATTATGTTTTTCATTCTACATTTAATAGGGCCCAGGACTGAGCCTTTTATTACCCAGCTCAGTTTGAAGACTTGCCATGGTATATGATGGTTCGTAGAACGATGTTTTGTATCATGGAAGAAGAGTGTAGAGAAGCTTCTCGACGTCTTAATATGCCAAGATAGGAAGAATAATAAGTTATGTGATTAAATATGTGTTAAATAAATTATAAATCCCATATTTTGAGATAAATAATGGGGTAAGATGAGCATGTAATCCTGAAAACTTTTCAAGTTCAGGAAAGTTGATGTAGATAGCAGAGATGCCATCCTTACTATGTTTTAGAAATTATGAATGAATAAAGACATCGAAGTTTATTGAAATGTTATGTGTTAAGTTTAAATCTTAGAATATTTAAGTTAAACTTTAAATATTCAAGAAATTGAGTGATGATCTAATAAAGCGTATATCTTAAATAGAAAATGCCTCCTAAAAGAAGACAACCATGCCAACAACCACCCGTTGAGGGGTCTACTAACAACAACAATAACGAGGCCAACGCTAACCTGGTTCAGCAGTTGGTGACCTTGTTAACAGGAGCACTTGCGAATTAGCTGCAAGCTCAAGTTACGACTTTCAAGGACTTCAAAGCGGTTGGACCGCCAGAGTTTCACGGGCATATCAATCCAGTTGAAGCCAAAACTTGGATCATGGAAATGGAAAAGGTTTTCTGTGACAACTCGAATTTTATAAGTTATTAAAATAGGAATTTAATAATTAAAATTCTTATTATGAGATGTTTTGATTTTGAGTATGTATATATACATGCTATATATTTTTAAATATGTGATCTGGTGTGAAGAGAAATATATATTCATATATTGGGAAAGTGATGTTCAATAGTTAAGTTAACTATTGAAGAAATTAAATGAATTTTATAATTAAGTTTAAATATTTATTGAATTAAATAATTATTTTGAATAATTTATATATTGAGAAAATAAATAATTTATGAAATTGTGGTATAATAATTTAGTTACATGTGTATGGTAATTAAGTTAAAGCAAAGGTAAATTTTATTCTTTGAAGATTTAATTTAATGAATTAATTAAATTAAATGAGTTGTTTAATAATAAAGAAAATAAGTAAATTAAATAAAGTGTTATTTAAATCTAATTTATTAATTAAATTAGATATATGATTATTTATTGATCATCAGAAGAATTATAATAAAAATTATAATTATTATTGTAAGTTATGTAAAATGGTTACAGGGGTGACAAATAAAAACTATATAATATAATATAATCAAAATAAATTAGAAAGGGTTTGTGGGTCTAGCCAAACATGGCCTTGTGACCCTTTACCTTTTGTAACAGCTGGGTCTCTTACTTTGTATAACTGATAAAACTACGTAAAGACTAATATTCAGTTATTTTGGGGTTACGCTTATTATTTTCCTAAGTTTGAGAGCAGAGAAGAAGGGAAGAATTTGAGAGAGACATATTCTCTAGGAAATTGAAAAAGAGGTGACTGTGAGAATCAAAGAATGGAGAGGAAGGATAATCAAGCCATTCTCATCCTCTAGTTAAGCTTATGGAGAAATTAAAAGGTAATAATATAGCCCTAGTTCTTAGTTGTGTTTTATCAAAACTTCTTCTCTTTAATTAGTTATGGTGAATGATTTAAGTAAAGAATTGGTTTATAAAGATTATTGTGTATGTATACTATGTTAATTATCATAAATGAGTGTTGTTTGAGTATCAAACATGTGAATTTGGGTTTGTAGGAAGAAATTGGGATAACAGTGGTTATGTATAAAAAATGGCTTTAGGAAGTACAAAATTTCATGTTTAATATGTGTGATAATCTGTAAATTGATGTTGGATTATGTTAGTTTGTTAAAAAACAAAAGTGACGTAGTTTGAATCATGTCAATTGATTAAGAAACGAAGTCGTGGCGATCGAATTCGCTAAATTGTCAAAACATGAACAATTAGTATGAACATGAGTTGTAAATTCATATTTGGGTTAGTTAATGTTTATGTTAGTTGATGGGTATTATAGTATGTTGTAGTTCTATGAATTATGAATCCATAGAATCGAAAACGGACTAATTTGGACATGTATAACTCAAATTATGAAGGTTAGAAAGTAGTTTGGCTTGTTAGCTCGTAGCAGGGCATGAAATTTCCCACTTACAGTAGCTTGCCCGCCCCGGTGGGCAATTTATAGGGCAATACCCCCGTCCCGGCGGGGGATGGTCTGACTTGCAACTGTTGAGAAATTCTGACAGAACATGGTTTGCTAAAACGACCATAACTGTTTCATACGAACTCCGATAGAGGTGATTCAAGATGATCCGGAACGAGGAAGAATAGACCTACAACTTTTGTTCTTTAAGTGTTTCAATTTGAGGTCGTTAGGAAGGGTCAAAATAGTCATCTTTGTGACTATTACGTATTCGAAGGCGATCGGAGGGCGTCGAGCGAGCACATACGCAAGTATAGTGCTCCCAATGATGGAATATGTTATTCTAAGTGATGTAACATGAAAATGCATGATATTATACATGACATAAAAGATTTCCTTGCTCATAATAGAAAGCATTAGCATGACTTAGTATGTGTTTTGAAAAGAAACTTAAACGTTTTGAAAATATTATTCATGAGCACTGTGTTATCTAAACTTCTGAACTTGTAGGATGACATACTAGTAACTTTTGGGTCTTTAAACATGGCCTATATGTGCAAACATGATAGGACTTTTATGTCTCTAGGCATGATGGGTACGTGCACACTACTAGATAGACATACTATGAACTATACATGTCTTAAAGTAAGATTTCAAGTCATAAACCATGCTAGTCATATGCTTACATGTAAGCATATATATTGAAAGTTTTATAACCTCATTGGTGGTCGTATAGTTAAGCCCTTGTTGTATGAACTTGCTTAGCTGTGAAATAAATGGCAATAAAGCTATAAAGTGTAAAATAACTTAAGGTAAATACAAGAGGCACCAAACTTGGGCTAAGACCTCATAACACATGGGTAACATATGTGTTAACATTTATGCATGCTAAGAACCAAGATGAAACCAGAAAATACTCAATTTTGGTGCGGCCGGGGATCGGCATGGTGCATGCATCCATCCCAACCCTAATTCTAGCGTGAATGCCATAGGAGGCGATGATGTAGGGTTTCGATCTGAGCGCATTACATCGAAATTAAAATTTTAAGCAATTTCGAAATCCTAAACAGGATCCATGCGAAAATCAATTAACTCAGTGGTTAGAAATTATACCGATTATGAAAATAAAATTGATGCACTCGAATCTCCAATGCAATCCAAATGAATCGTGCCTCTACGGTATCCACACAAACGCCCCGCGAACCATCGTACGATTTGCAGTAAAAAGGAACTGCGGTACTAGCCACCAAAGATGAGGATATCAGAACTGTTTCTCTTTAGTCTCTCTCTAAGAGCGGCTAGGGTTTTGGTTTATAAAATATTACCCTAAGTGGCTACTATATATCATATATATAGTAGTTAAAAGGTATCAATCAAAACCTAATTTCATTAAATCCGATTTATATATATATATATATCTTAATTAAGTCTTACTTAATTAATATACATATATACAAATTATCCTTTTAATTTAAATTCGTGATTTAAATACTATTAATCATATTAATATATTTAAATTCTTAAAATTAAAATTAATTCCCTTTTAAATTACGTTCTATGTGTGTGACCTTATAGGTTATTATTACGTTGGCAATAATTTTAAAATTATATTATAAAATTATAAACAGTGAGCGACATCTAGTAATGCATCACTGCTACCCAAGTAATAATAAGATCGATGATTCGATGCAACCTTTTCGTGACTAATATTTCAATGTAATTTAATCCTTTTAACCTTAATATCCTAGATTAAACTCGAGTCATGGAATGTGTCATACTCTTCATAATTTAATCTGTGTTTTTCTTGATCAATGAGTAGACTATATGAAACAAATCACTATTTGAGCATGACCATGCATTTCATAGTCTTACTCAATCAAGAGGCCTATGGATATCACCCCTAATATATAGAATGGTTAAATTACATCTAGATCACTCATATTCTTCACACGATTCATGATGTACCCAATAATCACCTTTATAGTCCATCCTATTAAAGGTGACATTTGATGATATCAAAGTACATAAATTCCTGTGTAGAAATATAGTGATTTTAGGTCGGAGGACCATTGCATCATTGTCACTATGAGAATTGCTAATGACACTTCGCATAATGTTCCACATAGAATTCTCATGGTGGGTCTGTCCAGTACATCGTTCTCTAACATGTACCTATGTATTGACTTAATATCTCATATATTTATGACCAATGAGATTTGGTCATCAGTCAATCCACATACTAGTCTTAATGCATCATTGTTGTCCCATCAACAATGATACTCGACTAGGGACATTTAAGAACAATGATACTAATTGTAATTATATAATCTCATGTTCAAGTCACATACTTGAAACTATATAATTTGTATCAATATTCTACTGGATTTTATTATGTTAACATTTATATAACGCATAAATAAAACCATAATAAAATCATTCATTTATTCAATCAAATATAATATCAAAACGTTAAGCAATTATATCAAATAATTGGCCTCTAGGGCATAAACTCTAACAAGTGATGCCTGATTATTTTAACTTTGATCTGAACCTTAAAGCATATATGTAATGAATGTCTAAAGTTATAATAATTTACATAGATGATGTTTAAGCATTTGATCATGTAATGGTTATATAAAACACAAAGTTGTTAAATTTTATTAAAGTTTGTAAAATGTAAGAACGATGTAGATCGCGTATCTATGAACTTTAAATATGTGTCGAACACATAGAGAGTCAATTGTGTGAATGATATATATGAATGTTGATGTCAAGTATGAATGGTTAAGGTATACCTATACATTCCTAGCTATTCTAAGAGTATGATGAGAAATTGAACGGTAGGTTTTACAAACCTAGTTATGAAACAATGTAATGTTACTACTATATTAAGAATGTATGAAATATATGACTAATGGATGTGAATCCATGATTATATAACTGTGTTGGAATATACGAAGTGCAGATAAGCGTTAAGCAGTTAAGTCGTAGTTCATAAACTACGAATCAGGCAAGTCTTTCAGTTCCTATTTGCTATGTGAACTTGATGATTAAATGTTTTAAATCTTTATTGCAAATAACATGATGTGTTATATTTATGTTGAAAGTATGAAACGTTAAAGTCAAGTTATGACTACGTTGATTGATTAAAGCATGCTGATTGAGTAAGGAACTCAATCTTTATACTTGTTATATGAAATGCAGCATGTATGTTATAAATTGAGTATGTTATTATGTGCTATGTGATGCATGAAAACAGTTAGATTTTGCTAGGCCGTCGAGCTCAACCTTGCAAATAACCACTTTTGCAGGTTCAAGCTAGATTCAAGGTAAAGTTATGTGTTACTTGAAAGACATAAATCTGATGTGATACCTGAAGATTTATACACTTTGTTTGTGTTATTATTATTTGAACCATGTTTCAGGTTCAGAATAATGTATTAATGATAAATTGTAATATCGTTTTGCGATGTAAACTTTTGTAGTATTAAAATGATTCTGAAATAGTTAGATGTAAAGATTGAAGGTTTTGGGAATGAGAATAGTTTGTAATAGAAAATTTTAATTATTCTACAAATTTCTATGGTTGTATTATCATTTAATGATGTAAAATTAATGGTTCAATATATTGTTAACGACCGAAGTCGATAGTTGAATTGTATGAATTTTGGGGTCATTACATTTTCAACGTTTCCAGAGTCAATGGGGATTAGAAAACCGCTTTCCCAACGTTTATGTTGTAGTATTAAGCTAGTTATTGGTGGCAGACGAATATGGTTCGTGGGGGACAGGAAATAATAGTGTGTGATAGGTTAAAAGAAATGTTTTTCGAGATGTATTTTTCGACGAGTTCCCAGAACCAGATGGAAGTTCAATTCTTGGAATTAAAGCAAGGAACCATGTCTGTGCCAGAGTATGCAATGAAGTTTAACGAGTTAGAAAGTTTTGCTCCGTACAAGTTAATAAAGATAAGCATCAGTCAAGAAGATTTAAACAAGGATCGAAGCCCTGGTTATATAGCAAGGTTTCAATGTTTTAGTTAAATACATTTGAAGCAGTATTAGAAAAGGCAATTATCACGAAAGGTGGAAGCGATGCCTTAACCAAGTATAATCAAGAACAGAAGAAGAGGAAGAATAAGAATGAAACCAAGGCTGGTGGAAGTAATAGTGGAAGTAATAATCAGAAGAGAAAATGGAATGAAAACCCAAATACGCGAGGACATCAAGGAAGTCAGCAAAAGAAGAAGTT
This sequence comes from Panax quinquefolius, assembly GCA_020205615.1. NCBI lineage: Eukaryota > Viridiplantae > Streptophyta > Magnoliopsida > Apiales > Araliaceae > Panax > Panax quinquefolius. The sequence goes on along the minus strand of CM035174.1, from coordinate 51,122,303 downwards.
TGAAGCTTGTACTACTAGCGGGAAGAATCACACTGGTGTGTCTGAGGGGTAAGCTAGTGTGTTTCTGTGACGCCCCCAAAATAGGTTTGCATCACCCATCTTGAGTCGCCAGATATCACACTACATAAATCAAATAATAACTTCTTTTATGCAACTGTCGTGTAAAAATACGACAAAACATAGCTGAGTTTAAACATGAATATTGTCTCATAGACAGTATACAAACTCAAATTCAGTCCTCATTACAGTTATTATCACACTAAGTAGTGAGGACTGCTAAAACAACCATTTGGACCGTCAATCCGTTCCTTGACTCGTCCCAGCTATATTCTCATTTCCTGAAGAGAACAGTGAAAGAAAGGGTGAGCTCAACTAGTCTAGTAAGAAATATTATGACTAAGATAATGCAGAATAAATTATCCTTAGCCTTCAACATTATAATAACTGATAGAATATAATAGACAACAAGTTTTAGATCAACAACTGCAGTGGAATAAACAATCCATTAGAAGAGTCAAGTAGAGCATAAAATCTACTATCTTCAATGATTTAAAAAGTTTTTCATCAACTTTATCGCTGAGACTCAACTTAATAAATAAAATCGAATCATCCCTGCACCACGGCCAATGATATTCATGTAATCATCAATGGTTATGATTATACCGAATAATCCCTGGTCATAATCATACCAACAGTTGTCCATCAATGAACTACAGGCCAAAGAGTACTTTTACCACATCATTCGTTATATTACGGTCATGATTATAGCGAATAATCCCTGGTCATAATCATACCAAGTCCATCTATGCACGTAAGCCAAAGATGACTGTCATCACAATATAAGCATGAGGATGATGACAATGACATAATAATTCAATAAAACAAGTTCAAGGATAAATTTTAATGATTTATAATTTAATTTATCCAGAAATCAATAACGTCCAAATTGTCAACATGATACTACTTTGTGGAGTAAAATTCAAGAATAATATTTGTGATGCCCCCAAATCTAGGTACTTGAAACTCAAACTCGGTGCTTCACGTTACCATTTCTATGAGCGGAATAATACTAATAATAATAACAATAATATAAAAAATCAAACTTAATTTACATTTATCAGAGTCTAATCCCAAGTATGCAACCTTTACTATAATTCCTTACATGATAGATAATACATATCATTGTCTTAATACAGTTTAACTATTACAAAAGATACCATTAAACATATTTTGTTTGCTTTCCTTTTTCCTTGATCTGGGTTGAACCTTCTAGCTGTTCACATTTAGCTGAAAACATTTAAATTAAGCAAAGATGAGCATTTGAGTGCCCCAGCAAGTAATAACAATTATAAATATAATTAGCTGAAAGAATTAAATGTTTTCTTTATACATCACTTCTACAACGATTCAATAGTTGTGAAGTAAACTAAACCGATAATAATAACATGACAACTCTATATCACATTTTTGAAACTACGTATTGACTATAAATAGGGTTAAGGTGACATACTATGAACATTGTTTTAAATTTTTGATAAGGTTTAGCAGAACTTCATCTGCAAACCGTCATAACTTACAGGCGCGAGGGTGTACATCCCATGGGCCCTGTATTGATCAATACTACATTACAAGAACGATAGGATCATTCACTCTATCCGCCTTGGGCGCATAAAAATTTTCCCTTGATCGAGATGTTCATACTTAGTCTGGAATCCGAACCAAAATAATTTGATTGGATACAAAAAGGTTTTATCATATTCAACGATAATTCTAAATCTGTGTCTCGCTAGTCAAATAGCTTAGACGACTTATATATATATATATATATACATATATATCAACATGTGTTTAACTACAATGTTTATCCAAGTGAGGACACTTGTATAACCATATTTCGAAATTAATGAATAGAATATATATATGAGTTATATAATATAATATCATGTTGATAGACAATGATCGGATATAAAATATACGACAATTGAGTTAATAATCTATTACAATAATAATATAAATATGAAACTTTCTTACTTATGTCCATTGCATAAAGGAAATACAAAGGTAGGATACTTGTCTGGTCTGCTGCTTACAATACGCAACTTAGTTTTATCTTTTATATCACAACCTATCATTAATAAGATCATTTTATTGATTAGAACAACATACTATAACACATATCACTGCTTATTGCTGTTAGTACGTAACCTAATCACATTGTCACACATATTCAACGAAATCGTTGAATCACGCATAAAACACATATACGAATAAATTATATAAGTCCGATCAATTTACGAAACATGTTTGTCTGACGACTTTATCGAAATTATCGAGTCTAAGACTCTGTTCTGTAGCTCAATATAGGTAATTATCAGTCATATTATTTTTAAATGACTTATAATAACATAACAACTCTATATCATATTTTTGAAACTACGTATTGACTATAAATAGGGTTAAGGTGACATACTATGAACATTGTTTTAAATTCTCGATAAGGTTTAGCAGAACTTCATCTGCAAACCGTCATAACTTACGGGTGCGAGGATGTACATCCCATGGGCCCTGTATTGATCAATACTACATTACAAGAACGATAGGATTATTCACTATGTCCGCCTTGGGCGCATAAAAGTTTTCCCTTGATCGGGATGTTCATACTTAGTCTGAAATCCGAACCAAAATAATTTGATTGGATACAAAAGGTTTTATCATATAGCGATATTTCTAAATCAGTGTCTCAATTGGTCAAATAGCTTAGACGACTTATATATATATATATATATATATATATATATATATATATATATATATATATATATATAAAGAAAGATCAAGTGCATAATCCTTAAGTTGCATAACGCTTAAGTTGCATAATTTTATCAAACGACGTAGTTTTGATAAGATGCGATGGCATTTTTAAAAATATGCGGTGGCATGGTATTTACAAAAATGCCACTGCCATCCTCCAAAAACTACGCGTTTGATAAAATTATGCAACTTAAGGCGTTATGCAACTTAAGTATTATGCACTGATCCTTTCTCAGATATATATATATATATATATATATATATATATATATATATATATATATATATATCAACATGTGTTTAACTACAATGTTTATCCAAATAAGGACACTTGTATAACCATATTTCGAAATTAACGAACATAATATTTATATGAGTTATATAATATAATATCATGTTGATAAACAATGATCGGATATAATATATACGACAATAGAGTTAATAATCTAGTACAATAATAATATAAATCTAAAACTTTCTTACTCATGTCCATTGCATAAAAGAAATGCAAAGGTAGGATACGTGCCCGGTCTGCTGCTTACAATACACAACTTAGTTTTATCTTTTATATCACAACCTATTATTAATAAGATTATTTTACTGATTAGAACAACATACTATAACACATAGCACTACTTATTGCAGTCAACACGTAACCTAATCACATTGTCACACATTCAACATTCATTGAATCACAGACAAACACATATACAGACAAATTATACAAGTCTAGATCAATTTCTGAAATATGTCGGTGTACCGACGGCTTTATCGGGTAATTATCGAGTCTAAGACTCTGTTCTGTAGCTCAATATAGGTAATTATCAGTCATATTATTTTTAAATGACTTATAATAATTTTTAAACATTTAGTATAATTTATCATGAATTTTCAAACACCGGAATCATTATTAAATAATTTAAATATTAAATAATTCTATTATCATTAATATTTAATTAATATTAAACTATTAATGAAAACATTGCCAAAATAATAGAGCTATTTATAATAACTCAAAATATTTTTAAAGTACTAATATTACCCTTAAATGATTTTTAAATCAATTAAAATCATTTATAAATAATTACCATTAATATTAAAATATTAATGCATTATCTATTAAAATATAAAAAGTCATTAATTATAACTTAACATATTTTTAATTCATTTATATCATTTTAAATGATTTTTAAATTAATAAAACCATTTTAAAACTATTTATTTAATATAATTATTAAATAAATTTCATACCATTAACATTAAATTAATACCATTAATATTAAATTATTAATGAAATTATTCTTTAAATATTACAAGTTATATTTTATAACTTAAAATATCTTTAAACACTTTATTTTCATTTTAAATGATTTTTATAATGTTAAAATCATTTTTAAACTAGTTTATTATTAAATAACTCTAATATCATTAATAATAAATAATTAATGAAATTTACCATTAAATATGAAAAGTTATATTTTATAACTTAAAATATTATTAAACTCTTTATTTTCATTTAAAATGATTTTTATAATATTAAAATTATTTTTAAACTAATTTATTTAATATAATTATTAAATAAATCTAATATCTTTAATATTAAGTAATTAAGGAAATTTGCCTTAAAATATTAAAAGATATGTTTTATAACTTTAAATATTATTAAATACCTTATTATCATTTAAAATGATTTTTAAAATAATAAAAGCATTTTAATTAATTTATTTAATGCATTTAATAAATAAATTAAATATTAATAATATTCAAATAAATATTAATATTTGATAAAAATATGTCAAATTATTAAAATTTAATTTTATAACTTAATTTTCTAAAATTATATTCTATTTTTAAATGATTTTTGGAAATTAAATAATTAAAATTAACCAAGTCTGTCATTAAAGCCTTTCTAGCGACGTAAAGTGTCGCTTAGTGTTCTTGGTCACCAAGAACACTCATAAGCAGTTAACAAGTGACCTATTTTGACCAAGGGTGATGATCACGTCTTGATGTTTCTGGGCAAGATATTGGTTGGATCTTGTAGTTCTAGTGTAACACTACATGAAACAACACATTGTTGATCGATTTCGCAATCAATGAATACGTGCAAGTATACACGGTCAACAAGTAATAAAGTGAAAGTAGAGTATCGTTCCCACGAGAAATTATTTAATAAAAATTACCAATTACTAACTCTTAACCAAATCAATTTTATTTAAACAATCGCAAATTGTGATTTTTCTAATTAAGAAAACTAAATTAATCAATTAAAACTAAGACTTTAACGAATGAATTCAGATAAATAAAGATTAAGACTCCAATATCCCCAATTATGAACTATAAACCAATTATCTAATTATCCCAATTATTATGTCTACTGAATTGTTAACAGGAATTCTCAAATGCCAAAAGCCCTTTCTCAAGTGATCATTTGCCTTCTATTTAACCCAGATTAAATTTGCTATATCTCTATGCAAAACAATTGAATTAAACTCGTTACAATCCCAATTCCTTATGTGTTACATGCGGCAAATAGATATTCTCATTATATTCACAAACTTAATTATTCACTGTGCAAATAACTAAGTCACATGTCACCATGCCCAGTTCTAACCCTAGAATTCATCTCTCAATTCCTTCTAGAGTAACAAGGTAATTACTGATCAGATAATTAATCAATAAACATAAGGCAAGATGAACAATTCACTTCAACATAAATAATTGGAATATAATGAATAACTAATTCATAATCATAAAAAGTTCGATTGAAATCTTAATGAAAGAGTTAGTTCATAATTAATGAATTAAAATCAAGAATCCACAATTGAATAGACATTAAAAGATAAAAGTAAGAGAAGAGGAGAATATAATCTATTGTCAGTAGCCTTGAGACTCCTCTTGCTCTTGCTCTTGATCTTCAGTGTTCTTCAATTTGCTTCAATCTCCAATGGCTAATTAAGAACTAGGGTTATGTTCTAATCTAAAGGAGTGTTTAATCTAGTCTAATCTATGTAATCCCCTCCTATTTTATGCCTTACATCATGTATTTATAGGTTACAAGTCCAATTTTTAGTTTTGGAATAAACCCAATCCAATTTGGAGTCAAAAAGGTGTCAAAAATGGCCTAAAACGCGTCCAGGCTGCACCCAACCTCTTCCCCAGTGCCCCAGCGCTGGGCACGATGCTCAGACACTGCCTTATAGTGCCCCGGCGCTGCAAATAAGCCTAAAATTAGCTCCCCGACGCTACTACTTTTTCTGACATTTTCTGCTCCGACGTCCTTTGGGAAAATGACCATAAATTCTTCGTCCGAACTCCGATTTAGATGATTCAAGATGATCCGGAAAGAGGAAAAGTAGATCTACAACTTTCATTCTTTAAGAGTTTCGAAATAAGGTCTGTCACAATACTCAAATTGGCTCTGAAGTGACTGCTGTGTAAATGACAAGCCGAAAACGCGAATCTAGCCACCCCGAACGTCGATCCATGTAACTTTTGTCCCAATTCCTACAAAACAACATAAAACATGCTTGAATAGACTTAAACACTTAAAAACTAATCTAAAAGACTTGAGAACAACAATAAATTAAGCCCGAATGTATCCAATTCATGTGTATAAAACTCACTCATCAAATACCCCCAAACTTAAACCTTGCTGCCCTCAAGAAAAACACAAAAGAACTAAAAATAAACAAAATAACTCAACTAAATGAATGCATATACATAATCTACTTCCTAATATACCTACTGAACCGAGTAATAAATCAAGATGATATATAGCAACAGCCTCAAAGATACCATTGGTACTCAAACAATATATCCAATCAATTCAAAATCCATAACTCTAACCAATTAGTCAACCCAAACCTCATCATCACCCATGTTGTGTGTGTGTGCTTGTTAACCATTCTAACCAACCACAGTTTCAAGATAATCACATAACAAACTTCTTATAAGGAAAATTTTAGTTCCAATTCAATTACTTTTGTGAACATGACAACTCCTAAGTTAAAACTAAGCAATTACTAAATCTAAGGGTAAATCTGATTTTTATTTATACTTTTATTCAATCACGAGGGCATTTTGCTCTTTCTCGTGTTTTATTATTTTTTTTTCATGGCTGTGCAATGTCTCATTCCATTAGGCTAATAGTGTCACCCCTTAGCGAGCTTTCAACCAACGACTCCCAGACCATATAAGACCTTAGGGCGCTAGGTGTTAAGACACTTTCTTGAGCGCATTTCTTGCTCAAGTAACAAAGGCCCCAAACAAAACTAACCACGGTTTTTCTTTTTTTTCATCATCTCTTTTCTTTTTTTTTTTTTTTTTCTGGATTTTCTATTTTTTCTCTTCATCATTTTTTTAGTATATATATCCCATAGATTCCCCCAACTCAAGCTT
>CM035174.1:49714891-49914891 GCA_020205615.1 Panax quinquefolius | reverse complement strand
CTTATTCAATATTTTATTTTATTGATTCAATAATTGCCGCGTTGATATTTTATATTATTGTTGTTCAATAATTGTCACCGCACAAATTTCCCATTATCGGATCAATAATTCATATTATTTGAATAATATTATTAGATAACATTATTGGCAATGTCTAGAAAGTTCTCGTCTAAGGAGAGGTTTGGTCACCAAATTGCGCGCCCAAGAAGGAGAGATCCTTATTGAAAGCCCCTCTTTCCTGGGAACACTGGTCATTATAAATGTAAATGTGATTACGTAATATTATTTGTGAATAATTAATTATTGATTCATATGATAAGGAAATATTTATTTTATATGAATATAAATGATGGATTTATTTATGTGGTTATTAATGAAGGAATTAATGTTGAGGTGTTTTATCGGTATTTTATCTGATTGAGGTATTAAAAATCAAATCGGGGTTTTGAGATATATTATGGGGTTATAATTTTTAATCCGACCGTTGGATTGTGATAATTTTTGGGTATGTTATACATACATAAGTTGAGTATATGTCCACAAATTTTGAACCGTTAAAAATGAACGAATGATTTGTTATGAATTTTAAGAGGTGGTCGATTCGGAAATTAGGGTTATAATTGATTTTGGTGGAAAATTCTAGAATTGAGTGGGCCCCACTTGTGGTTGGTGAAGAAATGTGCTGAATTTTATTTCAAATGTGGTGGGTGGCAATAGTAGCGGTGTAAAACCATCGTGTAGCAGGTCAAGTCCGCTTTTGGCCAAGCTAACATTTTCCTATAAATAGAGGGCTAAGTTAGAATTGAAAATCACACCGTAAACAAAGATTTCTCTTTTCTCTCTACATTATCGAGCGTATTTTGTGAGTATTTAGATACTTTGAGAGTTGTTGTCAAAGACAAGTTTCATTCAAAGATCACTTCCGACCTTTCCTTCCGGCATCGATTCTTTGAGGTAAGGATGTTATTTTCTTCTCAAATGATATTAATTCTTCAATATCATTATCTTTGAAATATTGGTTGGTACTTTTTATCAAATTTGGAACTTTTTCATGCTCGGGGTTACTATTCATGAGTTACTATTCATGAGTTACTATTCATGAGTTACTATTCATGAGTTACTATTCACGAAGTTACTATTCACGAGTACTATTAAGTGAAGCGTGAAGATGTTTTTTGTGGAATTTCTATCTTTTGGTGTTTGAGTTACTATTCACGATACTAAGACTATTCACGATATCTGACACTATTCACGAATCACGCAAGACTATTCAATAGAAAAATGAAAATTTTTCTTTTTTCGTCTAAAATATCTATTCGGATACTAGCTTTGATTGTATCCATGTTTTGATCATTCTTGAATTTTACTTCACTATGATTATTTATGAAGTATTTTTGAACTTCGGATTGTTTAAAGTACGAATCCATAATATTTGTCATTTTGTTTCACCGGATTCGCTTCTTTAAAATATTTTCATCATCCTCGGTCTTAAATGATGATATTATTGAATATCTTTGGCCCCAGTAGTGCAAAATGAATGATTTCTGAAGAATATCTTTGGCTGTAGTGCAAAGATGAATGATTTCTGAAGAATATCTTTGGCCAGTAGTAGCAAAGATGAACAGTGTTTAAATGAATACGACCGATCGATGAATATCTTTGGCCTTTAGTGCAAAGATGAACAGTGTTTAAATGAACATACGATCGATCGATGAATATCTTTGGCCTTTAGTGCAAAGATGAACAGTGTTGAGATGAACACGACCGATTGATGAATATCTTTGGCTCAGAGTACAAAGATGAATATTTGATTTGAGATTAATATCGATTGATGTTACGGGGATAAAATATTGATGATGGATCGTTAAATTCATAGATTATAGTAGATTTCATTCTCTACGTAACTCTTCTATGAATTATTATTTTCATTACGAATATTGATCCGAAACTTGTTGTCTATTGTATTCTATCGATTTTTCCCTGTTGGAGACTAACGATAATTTGTTGTATATTATCTTAGTCATAACATTCTTTATCGGGCTAGTTGAGCTCACCCTTTTCCTTGTTGTTCCATTTTTCTTCTCGTGAGGCGAGAATGTAAATGAGTACTTAGTGGGTATGGAATGAAGGTTCTAGAGAGAGTTGTTTAGTAGTCCTCACCATTATTGTAAAATAATGTATCAATAAATGTGATGAGGATTTATTTGAGTATAAATATTGTCTGAAGATAATATTTGTATTTAAACTCACAGCTTTATTGTTGTGATAATAAAGTTGTAGTTGTTTACGTACCATGTATTTGGCGACTCGAGAATGGGTTGGATGGAATGGACTTTTATTTTGGGGGCGCCACAGGTTGGTATCGAGCTTAGGGATATGATCTCTGGCGGAGATCGGGGAATAAAACTAGGAGGGGAGAGACGAGTAAATCCTTTGCTAGTGTGTCCTACCTAAGCTTATTTGTTAGTTGGTCAGTATATAGGGATATTATGTGATTGATTTCCTTAATTAACCCTTGTTTTACGATGAAATTGAGAATGTCGAATCGAAAATATTAATAGTGGTGTAAATGAGACCGTGGAGATGTCTCAGACTTAACAACGAGAGAAGAACATGCAACAGTCGGCAATGTACCTCCCGTGAATAAGACCAATCGAGCGAGATGATGAGCGAGGATGTTTAGAAGCTTTTTGCGCTTCATGCAAAATCGCATTTAGGAGACTCGTGTTCAAAATATAGGAGGAAATGATAGCAATTCACGGGTGGTCACAACCCAAGCAGCTTCAAAGAGTTGGGACCACCAGAATTTAAGGGAAAGCCGAGATCCGATTATGGCGGAAACATGGGTCAAGCAAATTACCAAGATATTCGATGTCTTGGGATGCACGGAGGAACAGAAGGTTCCATTCGCCACCTTTATGTTCCGTGGCGAAGGCAGATTCTTGGTGGAATCATGAAGCGTACCCATCCAAACAGCACTCGGCATGTCATGGGAGACGTTTGAAATAGTTCAATGACAAGTACTTCCACGAAAGTATTCGTCATATACGAAGGAAGTGGAGTTTATTAGACTAGAGCGAATAACATGACGGTGGTCCCAAAGACGAGGCGAAGTTCGCGAGTTATCCAGTTCAGACCTCATTTGGTGGAGAATGAGGAACGATGTATGACGGATGTTTCGAGAGGTTTGAAACCCGACATACGTCAAGATCTCATTTCTCATAAATTTTCTCTATTCGGATGTTGTCAGCAGGGCTCGATTGTTAGAGCGAGATAACGAAAGTGCGTTCAACCGAGGGACCATAACCAGATCATATCGAAGATAGCGATCATCGAATAACGATAACCAAATGGAGAAAGAAGAATACGGACAAAGGCGGTAACCACTCTGGTGGTAATCGTGGCCATGAAAATAGAAGAAGCGAATCGGGAGGAGATTTTAAAGAGGAGATTTAACAACGACCGTGTGAAGACGACAAAGATGCCGTGAAGAATTGGTTCTAAGGGAGGAGAACGATCACCTGGTCAATATATGTTATAAATGCGGGAAGAGGGATATATCGGTCCAAACCGTCTACACAACAGCTTTAAGGTATGCTATAATTGTGGAAAGGAAGGACATATCGCCGAGATTATGCGATATCGAAACCTAGTCTGCAATGGCGCGGTGACTCAAAAGGATGTCCCGTAAAAAGTCAAAGTCAACGATTTACGGAAGAGCGTTTGTCGTGACCTATTCAAAATGCGAGAACCCGAACGAAGTTAGCACGGTTAGTTAATTATAAATTCTTGCGATGTTTATACCTTACTAGATACCCCTGCTTCTACCCATTCTTTTATCTCTTTGCTTACGCTCAACGCTTGAACTTGACTACGGAGAAATTAGACTTTGACCTATTTATGGAGACTCAGATTAGGAGAAACTTTCATTACATCCGTTGTTTAAAAATCTTGTTTGATTCAAGTTGGCACCATTACCTTACCCGCTGACCTTATCTCTTTAAAGATACTTGCTTTTGGGGATTGATTGGTTAACTACTCATCACGCCAAAATTGATTGCTTTTGTAAGGTTGTTAGTTTTCATATTCCTAAGCAACCTCGTTATTCAACTCAAGCAATCAAACCGTTGTAATCAAACATTTTCATATCAAGCCATGAAGTCATTCGTTTATTACGGATGTCAAGTTTTCTTAGTCCATGTTATGGATTTGAATAAAGACACGCCGATTTGAATAATATTCTTGTTGTTATTGATTTTTCCCGACGTATTTCTGAAGAGTTTATTGGCTTACTCCCAAAGATCGATATCAAATTTTGTATCGACTTTGAACCCTAGACAAAACTCATTTCTAAAATCTCATATCGAATGGCTCTATTGAACTTCGTGAGTTAAAAATTCAACTATAGAATTTGGTACATGAGCCTTTATCTTGTGACTTCCTTTGTGGAATTCACCTAAGCCGCACTCTCTCGTAGGGACGCCATATTCGTGCGATAGTAAATCGATAGGTGTCATTGTGACGTCTATCCAAGATTGGGATATGAGTCACGCTTGAGAGCAACCTAAGTCGATGAATCGAAATACGTAGCTTTACAGGTTTAGTTGGTTATTATCGGAGATTCGTTGAAGGATATTCTCGAATCGCTATTCCATTAACGTAAATGACTCATAGAGATACAAAATTCAAATGGAGCAAGGAATGTGGGAAGAGCTTGAAGAACTCAAGAGGAGACTCATTTCAAAGACATGTTCGACCATGCCATCCCGGAAAAGTGAACGTGGTAGGTGACGTGTTGAGTAGAAGATCGTATATGAAATCTGAGTAACGATATTGTCAAAGACTAATTTCAGATAATTTACAAATAATAGAGATGGAGATGAAAACTCTAGGTACCCACGTGATGATATACGAGTACGTGATGGTATACGAGTATAATCGACTTTAATCGATAAAGTTAAAGCTGTTCAAGCTACACACCGGAGCTGATGAATTTGAAGAAGGAGGTGCAAGAAGTTGTTATTTTAAAAGCGAGAATCGGTGAGGTGAGGAAAGCTTAAACCTTCGATTTATTAATCCATTTAAAATTCTCGATCGAATAGGAACTGTGGCCTATAGACTCGTTTTACCACCAAGTATGACGCGTGTTCATAACGTTTTTCACGTATCGATGTTACGTAAATATGTGGACGACCCGAAACACGTCATTGAGTTAGAACCCGGACGAGATAAAGAAGACTTAACGTACGAGGAGGTACCTGTCAAGATTTTGTAGAGGAAAGAACATGACCTATGTACCGAGGTTATACCATAAGTTAAAGTTTTGTGGAGAAACCATGCTATTGAGGAAATGACCTGGGAGTTGGAAACGAAAATGAAAGCGAGGTATCTTTACCTTTTCAAACACTGTGTATCGTCGTCAATTTCGAGGACGAAATTTCATAAGGAGGGAGGTTGTAAGACCCTCAAATTTTTTTAAATAAAAAGGAATTTCCTTTATTTATTATTTTGAAATAGTAAGGGTTGATTTGATTAATGTGGATAGTTAAGGGTTAAATACGCAAATATTTCAAAATAAGCAAGTGGTTATATAATATTCATTTTTGTCGGGGAATATTCGTTTGGTCGTGGAATATTAAATCGCTTGTCGGAATATTCGCGATTTACCAGTAAATTAAAGCCATGTGTGGCCCCATAATGGAAAGCGATTGGATGAGGAAAACGACAAATATAAGTTGGTTAAAAATAACTACAGTAGTTATTCTGAATTAAGATCATTGGAATACCCGGTGGTTAAAATACGATGTCTGCGGGTTGCACAAAGAAGACACCAGTATTACACAAATGATTGTTGAATTATTGATTCGCACGTAAGATGGCACTACTTAATAATTTTCACGTATGAATTCTTTATTCAATATTTTATTTTATTGATTCAATAATTGTCTGCGTTGATATTTTATATTATTGTTGTTCAATAATTGTCACCGCATAAGATTTCCCATTATCGATCAATAATTCATATTATTTGAATAATATTATTAGATAACATTATTGGCAATGTCTAGAAAGTTCTACATAAGGAGAGGGTTTGGTCACCTAATTGCGCGCATGATGAAGAGAGATCCTTATTGAAAGCCCCTCTTTCTGAACAAATTTCATCATAAATGTGATTACGTAATATTATTTGTGAATAATTAATTATTGATTCATATGATAAGAAAATATTTATTTTATATGAATATAAATGATGGATTTATTTATGTGGTTATTAATGAAGGAATTAATGTTGAGGTGTTTTATCAGTATTTTATCGGATTGGAGGTATTAAAAATCAAATCAGGGGTTTTGAGATATATTGCGGGGGTTATAATTTTTAATCCGACCGTTGGATTGTGATAATTTTTGGGTATGTTATACATACATAAGTTGAGTATATGTCCACAAATTTTGAACCGTTAAAAATGAACGAATGATTTGTTATGAATTTTAAGAGGTGGCTGATTCGGAAATTAGGGTTATAATTGATTTTGGTGGAAAATTCTAGAATTGAGTGGGCCCCACTTGTGGTTGGTGAAGAAATGTGCTGAATTTTATTTCAAATGTGGTGGGTGGCAATAGTAGCAGGTAAAACCATCAGGTAGCAGGTCAAGTCTGCTTCGGCGGGCTAACATTTTCCTATAAATAGAGGGCTAAGTTAGAATTGAAAATCACACCAGAAACAAAGATTTCTCTCTTTCTCTCTCTACATTATTGAGCGTATTTTGTGAGTATTTAGATACTTTGAGAGTTGCTGTTCAGTACAAGTTTCATTCAGCATCACTTCCGACCTTTCCTTCCGAAGTACTGATTCTTTGAGGTAAGGGATATTATTTTCTTCTCAAATGATATTAATTCTTCAATATCATTATGCTGAAATATTGGTTGGTACTTTTTATCAAATTTGGAACTTTTTCATGTCGGGGTTACTATTCATGAGTTACTATTCATGAGTTACTATTCACGAGTTACTATTCACGAGTACTATTCATGAAGCGTGAAGATGTTTTTTGTGGAATTTCTATCTTTTGGTGTCGAGTTACTTATTCACGATACTGGCTATTCACGATACTCTGACTATTCACGAATCATTTAAGACTATTCACCTAAAAATGAAAATTTTTCTTTTCGTCTAAAATATCTATTTTGGATACTAGCTTTGATTGTATCCATGTTTTGATCATTCTTGAATTTTACTTCACTATGATTATTTATGAAGTATTTTTGAACTCCTGGATTGTTTAAAGTACGAATCCATAATATTTGTCATTTTGTTTCACCGGATTCGTTTCTTTAAAATATTTTCATCATCCTCGGTCTTAAATGATGATATTATTGAATATCTTTGGCACAGTAGTAGTGCAAAGATGAATGATTTCAAGAATATCTTTGGCTGTAGTGCAAAGATGAATGATTTCTGAAGAATATCTTTGGCTCAGTAGTGCAAAGATGAACAGTGTTTAAATGAACATGACCGATCGATGAATATCTTTGGCCTTTAGTGCAAAGATGAACAGTGTTTAAATGAACATGACCGATCGATGAATATCTTTGGCCTTTAGTGCAAAGATGAACAGTGTTGAGATGAACATGATGATTGATGAATATCTTTGGCTTTAGAGTGCAAAGATGAATATTTGATTTGAGATGAATATTGATTGATGTTACAGGATAAAATATTGATGATGGATCGTTAAATTCATAGATTATAGTAGATTTCATTCTCTACGTAACTCTTCTATGAATTATTATTTTCATTTAACGAATATTGATCTGAAACTTGTTGTCTATTGTATTCTATCGTATTTTTCCTGTTGGAGACTAACGATAATTTGTTGTATATTATCTTAGTCATAACATTCTTTCTACCGGGCTAGTTGAGCTCACCCTTTTCCTTGTTGTTCCATTTTTCTTCTCGGGAGGCGAGAATGTAGCGAGTACTAGTCGGGTATGGAATGAAGGTTCTAGAGAGAGTTGTTTAGTAGTCCTCACCATTATTGTAAAATAATGTATCAATAAATGTGATGAGGATTTATTTGAGTATAAATATTGTCAGAAGATAATATTTGTATTTAAACTCACGCTTTATTGTTGTGATAATAAAGTTGTAGTTGTTTACATACCATGTATTTGGCATTCTCGAATGGGTTGGATGGAATGGACCTATTTTGGGGCGCCACAATAATAACTACTCTATTATTTTTAAACAACTTATATTTGTCGCTTTATTCATCCAATCGCTTTCCACATGGGCCCACACATGGTCTGCTACTGTAAATTTAAATATTCCCCGACATGACGAATATTCCACGACCAAACGAATATTCCCAAACAACAATGAATATTTTATAACCACTTGCTTATTTTGAAATATTTGCGTATTTTACCCTAACTATCCATATTAATCAAATCAACCCTTACTATTTCAAAATAATAAATAGAGAAAATTAAATTTCATTAATAATAAGTTGGGGTCTTACAACCTCCCTCCTTATGAAATTTCGTCCCCTCGAAATTGACGTGCGTATACTGTGTTTCAAAAAGGTGAGGATACCTCGCTTTCATTTCCGCTTTCCAATTCCCATGTCATTTCCTCTATAGCATGATTCCTCCACGAACTTTAACTTGTGGTATGACCTTTCTTGCGTAGGACATGCATGCTCTTTCCTATCCAAGATCTTGTGTACCTCCTCATACATTAAGTCTTGGCTATCTCGTCCGGTTCTAACTCTATAACGTGGTTCGGTCTTTCACATATTTACTAAGTACGGATATGTGAAACACATTATGAACACGAGACATACTTTCGAGGTAACGCGAGTCTATAGGCTACATTTCCTACTCGGTCAAGAATTTGAAATGGACCAATAAATCGTGGATTGAGCTTTCCTCTCTTCCCAAATCTTGTAACTCCTTCCATGGAGCAACTCGTAACAATACATGATCCCCATACTAAATTCCACGTCCTTTCGATGAAGATCCGCATAACTCTTTTGTCGATCTTGTGCCGCTTTGTATACGTTGTCGAATTATTTGGATCTTTTCCGTAGTCATATATGTACTTCAACTCGGGTCCCAACAATGTTGTTTCACCCACCTCGTCCCCAACATATTTGAGAAAGCGACACTTTCGTCCATATAATGCTTCATATGGAGCCACACCTATACTTGCTCGATAACTGTTGTTGTAGGAGAATTCCACCAATGGTAAATACTTATCCCAACCGCCTTTGAAGTCTAGGACACGAGTCTTAATAAATCTTCAAGAGTTTGAATAGTCCTTTCGATTGTCCGTCCGCTTTGAGGATGGTATGCTTGAATCAATCGTAAATCCGTGCCCATAGCTTTTTGCAAGCTAACCCAAAATCTTGAAGTGAATCTTGGGTCACGATCCGAAACTATGGATACAGGCATGCCATGCAACCTCACAATCTCATTCACGTACATACTAGCAAGACGTTCAAGGGAATAAGTCTCCCGTATCGGCAAGAAATGAGCAGACTTGGTTAATCTATCAACAATAACCCAAATAGCATTGATGCCTTGAGAAACCGTAGGAAGACCCGTAACGAAATCCATGGTAATATGTTCCCACTTCCATTTCAAAATCTCAAGTGGTTGCAACGGACCCTTAGGTACTAGATGCTCCGCCTTTACACGTTGACAAGTTAAACACATCGAGATAAACTTTGCAATCTCTCTCTTCATATTATTCCACCAAAATGTATGTCGAAAATCACGATACATTTTGGTACTTCCAGGATGGATTGCAAATGGTGTATTGTGTGCCTCCATCATAATCTTGTACTTCAAATCAGAGTCGTTAGGGACACAAAGTCTAGAGTGGACTCGAAGTATTCCTTCTTCATCAATTCTCGCTTCCGGAATAGCTCCTTCTT
Source organism: Panax quinquefolius (assembly GCA_020205615.1). Taxonomy (NCBI): domain Eukaryota; kingdom Viridiplantae; phylum Streptophyta; class Magnoliopsida; order Apiales; family Araliaceae; genus Panax; species Panax quinquefolius. The sequence continues at coordinate 49,904,953 of CM035174.1, read as the reverse complement.
GTACTTTCTTCTTCATACGCATCGACTCCCGGCCCGGTGGCTTGAGCAACCTTAACTTTTTCTATTAAAGTTGGCTCTATCATTATACTTGACATCATCGTACTCATTCCCCGCATATGATCTTCTACTCAACGCGTCGGCCTACCACGTTCGCTTTTCTAGGATGGTATTGAATAGTGTGGTCGTAGTCTTTCAATAGCTCGAGCCAATGTCACCGCCGCGTGTTGAGTTCTTTTTGAGTGAAGAAATATTTAAGGCTTTTATGGTCCGAATATATCTCCACTTTCTCCCCATATAGATAGTGCCTCCATATCTTTAAGCGGCAACGATTGGCTGCTAACTCTAGATCATGAGTAGGATAATTCCTCTCATACTCTTTTTAAGTTGTCATGAGGCATAGGCTATGACTTTCCCACGTTGCATGAGAACACATCCTAACCCTTTGCACAAGCATCATTGTAGATAACAAATCCATCCGAACCGGATGGTATTGTTAGAACAGTCTTAAAATAAGTCTCCTCTTAAGCTCTTGGAAACTATTCTCGCATTCTTCGCTTCAAACGAATTGTGTATCCTTCCGAGTTAGCTGAGTTAATGGAGTAGCGATTCGAGAAAACCCTTCCACGAATCTCCGATAATAACCAGCTAGACCCAGAAAGCTACGTGCTTGATCCGACTTCTGTTGCTCCCAACTTTGTATTGCTTCAATCTTCGCCGGGTCCACGGATACTCCATGTTTTGACACCACGTGCCCAAGAAATGCTACTTCCTCAAGCCAGAACTCGCATTACTTCAATTTGGCATATAGTTTGTTTTCACGAAGCCTTTGGAGTACCAACTTCAAATGGTGCTCATGATCTTCACGACTTTTGGAATATATGAGAATGTCATCAATATAGACAACAACAAACTGATCCAAATATTCCTTGAATACTCGGTTCATCATATCCATGAAAGCCATGAGGAGCATTAGTTAGTCCGAAAGACATGACTAAGAATTCATAATGCCCATACTGAGTTACGAAGGCGCCTTTGGAATATCCTCGCCTAATCTTCAAATGATGATATCCGAACGAAGATCGATTTTTGAAAAGAATTGTGCCCTTGCAGAATCGGTAAAACAAATCATCAATACGAGGTGAGGATACCTATTCTTGATGGTGACATGGTTCAATTCCCCGATAGTCAATACAAAATCGCATACTCCGAAATCTTTTCTTCTTTACGAATAAAATAGGAGCACCCCAAGGAGATGTACTAGGGCCAGATGAAACCGATGTCCAACAATTCACAGTAGTTGGACCTTTAACTCCTGAAGTTCAATAGGAGCCATTCGATATGGGGTTTTAGAAATGGGCTTTGTACCGGGTTCAAGATCAATAAAGAATTCAACTTTACGTTACGGGGTAGACCGGGAAGTTCTTCAGAAATACATCGGAAAGTCAATAACAACAGAATATTATTCAAATTTGACGTGTCTCGTATTCAAATCCATAACATGGGCTAAGAAAGCTTGACATCCATTTTTCAATAAACGAATAGCTTTATGATTAGATATGATGTTGATTGATTTTAATGGTTTAGTTGCTTGAATTGCATAACAACGTTGGTTAGGAATATGAAAACTAACAACCTTACGACGAAAATAATCAATTTTGGCATGATGAGTAGTTAACCAATCAATCCCTAAAATCACATCAAAAGCAAGTATTTTTAAAGAGATAAGGTCAACGGTAAAGGTGATGGTGCCAACTTGAATCAAACAAGATTTATAAACGATGGATGTGATGAAAGTTTCTCTAACGGAGTTTCCACAGATAGGTCAAAGTCTAATTTCTCCTGAGTCAAGTTTAAACGTTGAGCACATGCAGAGAGATAAATGAATGGGTAACACTTTGGTATCAAGTAAGGTATAAACTTCGCAAGAATTTATAAATAGCTTACCCGTGATCACCTCGTTTGGGTTCCTCGCATTTTGACCATCCACAACAAACGCTTTCCCTAATCGTTGACTTTGACTTTTCTTCGAGACGATCTTTTTAAGTCACCGTCCCATTGAACTAGGTTTCGCTTCTGCATAATCTCTCGAAGCGATATGTCCTTCCTTTCCACAATTATAGCATACCTTGAACTGTTGTGGGCGCTTGACCGATATGTCCCTCTTTTCCGCATTTGTAGCATATGACCGGTGGTCGTTCTCCTCCCTTAGACCCGATTCTTCTTAAGACTGTCTGTCTTCACATAGTCGTTGTTAAATCTCCTCTTTTAAAATCTCCTCTGACTCGCTTTCTTCTATTTTCATGGCCATGATTACCACCAGAGTGGTTACCATTTTTGTCCGTCTGCTTTTTTCTCCGTGGTTATCATTATTACATTGACCGCTATCTCCGATACGATCCTCGGTTATGGTCCCTCGGTTGAATATACTCGTTATCTCGCTCTAACAATTGAGCCTGTTAACAACATCCTGAATAGAGAGAAAATTTATGAGAAATGAGATATTGTCGTATCTTAGGGTTTCAAACCTCTCGAAACATCCGCGTCATCGTTCCTCATTCTCCACCAAATGAGGTGCAAACACGGATAACTCTGCAAACTTTGCCTCGTACTAAGACACCGTCGTATTTGTTTTGTTCTAATCGATGAACTCCACTTCCTTCATATAGCGTAACACTTTCGGAAAAGTATTTGTCATTAAATAATTTCTAAAATGTCTCCCAAGACATGCTTTGAGTCTTGTACGGTGGATGGAGTACGCTTTCACGAGACTCCCACCGTGATCCGCCTCGCCACTTGAACATAAAGGTGGCGAATGGAACCTTCGTTCCTCCGCATCCCAAGACATCGAATATCTTGGTAATTTGCTTGACCCATGTTTCCGCCATGATCGGATCTCGCTTTCCCTTAAATTCGGTGGTCCCAACTCTTTGAATCGCTTGCTTGTTGTGATAACCCATGAATTGCTATCATTTACTCCTCAGATTTTGAACACGAGTCCTCCTCGCGATTTTGCATGAACTCGCAAAAAGCTTCTAAACATACCCTCGTTCATCATCTCGCCAGGTGGTGTTGTTCACAGGAGGTACATTGCCACGACTGTTATGCGTTCTCTCGTTGGTAAGTACATGCATCTCCACGGTCTCATTTACTCCATCATTAATATTCTCATTCGACATTCTCAAATCTTGTCGCCAAAAACAATGGTTAATTAAGGAAATCAATATATCACATAATATCCCTATATACTAACTAACTAACAAATAAGCTTAGGTAGGACACACTAGCGAAGGATTTACTCGTCTCTCCCTCCTAGTTCTATTCCCGATCTCCGCCAGAGATCATATCCCTAAGCTCGATACCAACCGTGACGCCCCCAAAATAGGTATACATCACCCATTCTGAGTTGTCAATACATGGTACAGAAACAACTACAACTTTATTATTACAACAATAAAACTGTGAGTTTGAATACAAATATTTCTAGACAATATCTATACTCAGATAAATTCTCATCACATTTATTGACACATTATTTTACAAAAAATGGTGAGGACTACTAAATAACTCTCTCTAGAACTTTCATTCCATACCCAGACTTCGTACTTTCGCTATATTCTCGCCTCCCGAGAAGAAAAATGGAACAAAAAGGAAAAGGGTGAGCTCAACTAGCCCGAGAAAGAATATTATGACTAAGATAATATACAACAAATTATCGTTAGTCTTCAACAGGGAAAAATCTAATAGAATACAATAGACAACAAATTTTAAATCAATATTCATGCAGAAATAATAATTCATTAGAAGAGTTAAGTAGAGAATGCAAACTACTATCTTCTATGTATGAATTAAAAGTTCATCGCTCTATCTTTTATCCCCTAACATCAACCAATATATATCTGGAATCAAATATTCATCTTTGCACTACGGGCCAAAGATATTCATCGATTAGTCATGTTCATCTAAACACTTTGCTCATCTTTTGCACTACGGCCAAAGATATTTTTCAGAATCATTCATCTTTTTCACTACATGCCAAAGATATTCAATAATATCATCATTTAAGACTGAGGATGATGAAAAATATTTTTAAAGAAACGAATCCAGTGAAACAAAATGACAAGGATTAAGGATTAAGGATTAAGGATTCGTACTTTGTTTTATCCATGTCCAAAAATACCTCAAAAATAATTATAGTGGTGTAAAATTCAAGAATGATCAAAACATGGATACAATCAAAGCTAGTATCCACAATAGATATTTTAGATGAAAAGGGAAAATTTTCATTTTCTATGAATAGTCTTAGTATTCAGTAAATAATGTCAGATATCGTGAATAGTCTTATATCGTGAATAAGAAACTCTCACACACAAAAGTTCCAAATTTGATAAAAACTTGGATCAATATTTCAAAGATAATGATATTGAAGAAATAATATCATTACTGAAAAAAAAATATCCCTTACCTCACAAAGACAAGACTTCTAGTTGAAACACCTGATATATATTTATGACTTGAACTTGCCTTATATAGCAATACTCAAAGTATACTCAAAATACTCACAAGAATACGCTCGATAATATAGAGAGAAAACTTCAGTTTAAATGTGATTTTCAATTCTAACCTAAGCACCTATTTATAGGAAATTGCTTAGAACACCAAAGCGAAAATTTAATAAATTAATAATATATATATATATATATATATATATATATATTTTCAACGCACACTTAATTTGCCCAACATCAGCCACCAACCAAATTTTACACAAGACTAACAACAAAAAAACGTTTTTCTAATTTTAAATATTTTAAACTTCCAGAAATCAATTATTTCGGAGCTTCGGAGCTTCAATAATTCATAATAAATAGCCCTTTTGCCAGAAAATTTGAATCTCGCGACTTTTTATAGGAAATTCAATTCTCTACAACTTTGCAGAAGAAAGTTTTTCCAAATTCCAAACAAAAATTGACCGAAATCCATAAACAGACGATTTTACAAGCTATAATCAAATTTCAGTCAATAAATGGGGTCCACCGACATGTTTAACATGTTTTAAACATTTATTGCAACAAAAATACTCTTCCTCCTCGTATACTCATATATCCCACATTCGTTGTAAAAATATCACCATTATTATATTATTAAAATATAATAATATATTTAAATGAATTATTTTATCAGAAAAAGATAAAATTTCAATTTTCAACAATTGTCACATTAAAAATTTTCTCCATCTATATCCACATAAAATCAATATTTTTCTTATCATATGAATCAATAATTAATTATTCACAAATAATATTACGAATCACAATATTGACAACCACGCGCTTCCTGGGAAGAGGGGGCTTTCCAATAAAGATTTCTCCTTCTTGGGCGCCGCAATTAGGTGACCAAACCTCTCCTTAGATGTAACTTTCTAGACATTGCCAATAATGTTATCCAATAATATTATTCGATAATATGAATTATTGCTCGATAATGGAAAATCTTGTGTAATGACAATTTATTGAAACAACGGTAATATAAAATATCAATGCGAATTATTGAATCAATAAAATAAAATCTTGAATAAGAATTATTCAGTAACCATTATTGAGTAGTGCATTCTTACGTAAGAATCAATAATTGGTGCAATCTTGTGTCTTCGTGTGTTTTAACCAACCAGAGTATTTTAACGAGATTAATAGCAGTAATAACTACTCTATTATTTTTAAACAACTTATATTTGTCGTTTTCTTCATCCAATCGCTTTCCAGTTGTGGGCCCACACATGGTCATTTACTGGTGTATTTAATATTCCCCAACAAGATTTAATATTCCACGACAAAACGAATATTCCCCGACAACAATGAATATTTTATAACCACTTGCTTATTTTGAAATATTTAAGTATTTTACCCCTAACTATCCACATTAATCAAATCAACCCTTACTATTTCAAAATAATAAATAGAAAATTAAATTTCATTAATAATAAGTTGGGGTCTTACAAAATATATTTTAGTTTATTTTATATAAAATATTATAATTTTATGTAAAAATATAAAAATAAAATATTTTTTATATTTTGAAAAAATATATTTTTATATTTTATATTTATATTTTTAAAAGATATATTTTTATAAAAAGGGTCTAATATTTTGAAATTAAAAGATTATTATTATTATTATTATTATTATTATTATTATTATTATTATTATTATCTCTATTTTTTTATCTTGGAAATCCTAAATATCATCAAAAAATATATTTAAAAAGTCATGAAAAATTTTAAAAAATATTTGTTACTTTTTTATTTTAAAAATATATTTTAATATTTTGTAAAATTAAACCTATATTTTGTAAAGTTAAAACTAATAATATTTACATAATAAAATCTAATTATCTAAAATCTAATAAAACATAATAACATATTTGTTATATTTTTTTTTTAGATATATATATTGTACATCTTCCCTCCATCATCATCTTCTCCCTCCTCTCTTCTCCGAATCATCTAATTCCTCATCTCCAAATTACGGAGAAAACAAAGATCCAAAGAAAAAACAAATCTAGTTCACTACCGCCACGGAAAAACCCCAAAAAAGAATTCAAACCCTTGTAATGGTCGAGAAATTGAGCCAAGCTTCTTAGAGAATCTTGAAATTACATCTCTGCAAAAATGAATATAAACAAAGTTGAAGAAGAAGATCTGCTCCATCACCACCTGCAGACTGCTCCAGAGGCGAATCTTAGCCGATTCTCCACGACGATGACGATTCTCTCTCCGTGATGTCCGAAATTGACATGTTCCCAACGACGACGTGAGCCATACCTCCACCATGACCGACCTAAACGGTTCCATTTTTCCCTCCTCCGTGAGAACACCAACAATTTTAAAATCGCCACACCGTCTTCGATCTTTTTATTGATGGATCAAAATGATCGGTTTGGAGGATGTAAAAGAAGATTTCTATTCGATGAAGTCGATTTGAGCGAGAAGGTTTGAGAAAGTCGATGTTTTTCGATTGAAACGCAAGTGGTGGTTGAATCGTCTTTGCTTTCGAAAGATGAAATCGAAAGAAGAAGAAGATCGTTTAAGTTTTTAAGGTTATTTAGATCTGGTTTGAGAGATTTGACGAGAGAAAGAAGATGGGTTTTAATTGTTAATGTTTTGGGATTTAAAAAATAATAATTGATGTTTTGATGTTTTAAGTGTTTTAATATTTTAGTTATATTTTTGAAATTTGAATTTTTTTTATGAATTTTAATTTTTAATTTGTGCTTATTATAAAATATATAACTCAAATTCAAAATTTACCCAAATTTCTCTTATTTTAATAATATATGTAATATATCTAAATACAATAAAACATATATTTGTCAAAGAAAAAAATATTAATAGTTTTTCATTATTAATGTTGAGGTATTAGGACAAAATTAATAATATTACATGTCATACATATATTCATATGTTATATTACTAATTTTAGTTTTATTTGAAGAGAGATTAATTAAATTAATGAATTTAATTAGTTATTTAAATTAAAAGAAAATTACATATTTATGTGTAATTTATATAATTTATTTAAAATTGTACCATATTGGAAAAAAAAATTGTATGCTATAATACCAAAGTTTTACCATACCAAATAAATATTAATGATTAAAATAAATTTTAAAAAATTATTTTTGTTGTACTTATATTTGGAATGGATTATTTTATTTATTTGATTTTGATTAATTTAGTATTAAATTTATACAAGTTTCCACCTAGACATGCCACAAAGAAAAATGTCTAACATGTTAGTTTTCTCTCTCTCACGTGGCAGCACACGTAATTTTTCCGTCCAAAGTCAAACAATTTAACAGAATTTGTAACGGTTTGTAAAAAAATTGTAGTTTAGTGAGTCGAATGAAAATAAATTCAGTTCAGTGATGCATTTGTAAACCGAGGTCGAGTAGAGTGGCGAATAGTGTATTTAACCCTCTATTTATGTGAGGATAAACTTGTGAAATTATTCAATTTACTTGTAAAAATATTAATTATTATTATTATTTATATATATAACTATATACTCTGTTTCAAAATTAAATGTATAATTTGATTTTTAAAATTAGAATACAATTTAATTTTTAATTTTAATTGACGGTATTAAATTTAAAATTAATATAAATTTATTTAATTTTAATTATTATAATTATATAATACATAATAAAATTTATTATTTATAAAATTTATTTTATTTTATGAGTTATATTGATTTTAAAATTTAATACGATGTTGTTTAATATTAAAAATTAAATTATGTCCCTAATTTTAAAGAATAGTTGTTTCTCAGTGGATTCATATTTTTTTCTTATTTTTTTTAACTTGCCACGCTGGACAAAAAAAGTTTCCTTATTTTTTTTGTGAAGCTTAGGAAAGGAAGGTGTATTTAAATAAGGTAATAAAAACTTTCCTTATTTAACAATGGTCTTTCATCTACTCCCTCCGTTTCATATGAACTGAAGGTTTTAGGAAAAAATTAAAATATAATGGTGCTTTGCTTAAGTGATTAAATTGAATATAAAATTGAATATTTTTTCCCTTCGAAATTAAAAAATTATTATTAATTTTTTAAAATATAATAGTGTTTTGTTTAAGTGATTAGATTGAATATAAAATTTAATATTCTATTTGTTCCGAATTATAAGATTATTATAATTTTTTTTAAAATTAATTTGAGACATTTTAAATTTAAAATTTTATGATTCATTTAAATTTAGAAAATAATTAAACTTATAACTAGTAGAGATTTTTATGTAGTTTATGATACTCATAATTGTATTAACATAAACTAAATCATGAATGCATCTCAATTTTAAATTTGAAAATATTTGAAATTAACTTTTCAAAAGTCATTATTCATCTTATAATTTAAAATGAAGGAGTATTAATTTTTAAAATTTATTAAAAATAAATAAAAATTTAATTTTATATTAATATAGAGATAATATAAAAATTAAGTCATTACTATTTTTTAAAAATTTATATATTCTACAAATAAAAATAAAAATAAAAATTTCATTCATAAAGAAGACAAAAGAAAACAGACCGGATGAAGTAATATTTTTTATAGGAAAAAAGAACGAAAATAACAGTGATGGTGGGTATTTTAGTATTACGTTATATATTTTGTAAGGATTGCATATCACGTGATAGGGCGTGACAGATTTATAAGTAAATAAATAAAAATTCAAACCAACTAAGTTACAATAAATTTTTGTTTTTATATTTAAAAACTTTAATATTAAGATCAATATTAAAATATAATGTTAAAAATGAATATAAATACTTCAATCCTTGAATTGTTCGAGTTACAATCTTACCCTTGCTAACTTGCAGAACTATCTATATAAAAAAATACAACTAATTTTGAATTTCTCGCTCACCTAATAAATCATCTAGGCCGTTTAAAATTTGAGATAAATTTCATCGTTCATATAGTGCCAGAGTTACGGGATACCGCTAATATTATTACATTGAACCACATTTCAATTTTCAAACATTTTATTATTTTAATAGTATTATAGGAGTCAGAGACTCTTATGAATGCTATTTCGTAGCTTAGCTTAGCTCCCCTGCAAAAACATGTTTCCCACTACTAAAGAGGCTGAAAATTCTATTGTAATAACACCAAGCATCTTTCTGCCACAAAATAAAATTTACGAACAATAGTAATTAATGAAGATGAATATAGTATAGACGTTACAAACAACTGATTCACCTAAATTGGTCACAATTCTACCATCTTTTGCCATCTACACATTCTACTCCTACTATTTTATTTCACGATTTTGGAAAAAAAAATAAAAAAAATAAAGGAAGAAGCCCGCGGGCAGGGCCGGCTTGGCCCAACCCGGACCTCACAATATCAGCCTATCAAAATCCGGACCATTTTAACCCGGCCCGCTCTTTGCCCGGTCCGGCCATTTGCCAGGTCTATGTGTAGATAATTTTGTATTCATTGGTTTGAGCATGGTTTTAAAATCCAAATCGGAATTGACTCACCCTACAATTTTGTTTGGGCCAATTAATCGATTTGGGTTATTTATAATTTTTAGTACATTTTTAGAAAAAAATTACAATAAAAATGCATTCAGAAAATATTTACAGAATTAATATATTTTAATTATTTTATTTACAAAATTAGTGCATTTAGTAGGGCTGAGCAAGTAACCAAATTGGAACCGAAACTGCACCAAAAACCGCACGAACCACACCAATTAAAACCGCACCAACAGTTCTGCTGTATGTGACGGTTTTAAGTGGATTGAATAACCAAATTTACGATTCCGGTTTGGTTACTAGCCAAAACCACACGCATAAAACTGAAACTGCACCATGTGTGTGTATGTATTCTCTAGTAAATTCTAAAGTTACTTTTCACTTGAACACGCTAAGAGAAAACCTCAGTCTTGCATTGTCATTTTTTCACCAATTGAAAGAAGATGATTAGAGAATATAGAGTCAAAAATTAAGCATTTGAGTTTTGAAATTTCGAATTTGTTTGATGCGTTACTAGAGGAGCTTATAGTTGAGGGGCCAAATTCGTTGCTTCGAACACTTGATGCATTGGTTAAGGTCTATGCTATAGTAGTAATAGTCTAATAGATTATTTTTCAAATTAGGTACAATTATGATTATATTCTATAAGTCCTCCCTACAATATATAAGATATAATTTCATTCTATCTCCATTATATATTTTTAATTTTTGGAGAACTAGATAAACCTTCTTGCTTGTTATCGAATATATGGTCTCCGTTGTTTTATATAGCGTACATGTTTTAGTTTTAAATGATCATTCCTTTATTATAAACTAAAACTATTTTATGTGTCTCACTGTTCTATGATTTGATGGTGAATTTGACATGTTTGGCAGAACGAGTTTTGGTTCTATGCATGATATAATTCTCATTGTCGACTCTGCCACTAAGTTAATTGCTCGATGTGAGCTCTGTGTTAAATTCTATTGAAGGCTTAGACCTTTTTGTTGTTTCAATTGGTTTTGAAACCGAAATCGCACCAATTAAAACCGCACCGCATAGTTTAAAATCGCATCAATCACAAGCGGTTTCGTGTGCGGTTTTGAATTTGTCAAACCGCACCTAAGCGGTTTCGGGTGCGATTTGGACTTTAAACCGCACCACGCTCACCCCTAGTATTTATTATCCCTTTAATATAGTTGAGTGTTTTAATGGGTTGCTGATGTGACAAATAAGTTTTGTAATTATATAACTGTTCCCAGTTATTTCTCTCCGCTGTGACAATTTGAATTGTATGTCAAACCCGAGTAGTCGTGCATTCTGTATATGGTGCAGTTGGTAACTAAACCTTTATACAAAGGTAACCATTTTAGTTTATCTGGATAACCACATAGTCATAAAAAAAATTCAGAACAATTACCAAGTGTTACATGTATTTGTTTTCTTTATCTTGTTAAACCATGATGAATCCAAGAGTAGTCACGTGGTTTTCCTCTTACTTAATGTAAGAAGAAAACAAATGAAAAATATTATTCAATATTGTGTAACATAATCTCAGTTACCTTACATCAACAAAAAGGTGCAGTTGGTAGCAAAACCTTCATACAAAGGTAACCATTTAATTTTTTATGGGTAACCAAATAGTCATAAAAAAATTTCAGAACAATTACAAGTGCTACATGTATTTGTTTTCTTTAACTTGTTAAACCATGATGGAATCAGAGAGTAATCGTGTGGTTTTCCTTTTACTTAATGTAAGAAAAAAAATGCAAAATATTATTCAATATTGTGTAACACAATCTTGGTTACCTTAAATCAATAAAAAGATGAAGTTGGTAGCCAAACCTTCATACAAAGATAACCATTTTAGTTTTTGTGGGTAACCAAATAGTCATAAAAAAAATCAGTCTCGGTCAAACAAAGTGTCGTTGTAACGCCCCCAAATCTGGGTATCTTCTATCCCGACACATGGTGCTCCACGATACTACAATTCATACAGTCATTCCATTGAGATAACAACAAAATGAGTGTAATTACTATATTCTTATTACATTAGTAATAAATCCTTTCCCAGGTTCATAAACTGAATACATTCTTTGTTCTTCATAAGTATATTACATACAAATACACTAATCTATTACAGGACGAATTGTCCATCTTAGCATTGCCTTTATCTCTCTTAGAACACTCAGTTCATTCGGCTTTAGCTGCAATCATATGGTTCAAGCAAGAATGAGCACAACTAGCTCAGCAAGTCTAACAAGTAATCATATGAATATCACATTGAGAATTATATGCTTAACTTCCATAACTGAACAATTAACTACTAAGCACTATGAAACATTTGACTAGTACTTCTCATTTCATAACAATGATTCCAAAGTATATATAATAACTTAGAAATTTTGAACCGGTCAAAAGACCATGAACATACTCTTTCCGTTTTCATACTTGAAAAGGACATCCGACACTAAGGCCATCCATTCGTCTTTACTTACGAGTACATCTAGGTGATCAACCTATAGTACCCTATGTTGATCAACACTCTTCCGTTAAACGTATTTACGTTTAACATTTGGCAACCTCGCGTGCCCATAGAATAATCGATGAAAATACTTTTGTTTGTGCATAGAAAAACTTACCTTTACATCCGTACCAAATACTTGGCATAGGATAGTGTTAACAGTTCTATATCAAAAGACTTGTAAACAAATCAATCAATTCTTCAAGACTTGTCTAGTAGAGTCAAAACAGGCATCGACTCTTTCTTTAAAACCATTCATGCATCTTATAACATGAATCATAGAAAACTTGGCTAACACGAAGGTTAGACAAGCATTAAGAAAGACTTGCCTTCAAGCGTCTTCAAATATACTATTCAATCAATTCTCAGTCTTTACAGGATCTACATGATATATTCAAATAGCACACTGTAATTAGTTAACAAACAACTAGATTTATCGTTCTAACCAACTTCTTTCTCTTCTATGTCTTAATTGAATTTATCTCGTTAATAAAGTCAATTCGTCTTTCTATGCTTCGTTACGGCTTGTTAACGTTCTTACGTTATTAACCGACATTCGATCGTTATTGGTGAAGTACCAACATTTGAACATCATTCACGGTTCACTTATTACGTTCTTGCGTTCTTCGTTTAATTCTTATCAAATCATATCTAATCTTCTAACGTTATCACTTCATAAGTGATTTAAGGTCAGTCTTATTATGTACCTTAAGTACTTTCATTGTCTTCCTATAAGTTTACCTTCAGTTGAAACTAAAATCTAACTTGGTCAACTCTTTTACATCGCAAGATCATGCTGCGCAAAGATCCCTAGTAATAACTCTCGGCGATGCGCCCCGATTCTGAGGACACGACCGGATCTGGCGTTGCGGCGCGACCCTTTTGTACTAGGTTTGGCGTTGCGGCGCCGCCCCTGTGCACCAGTTGGGCAGGACAATTGGTTTTTCCAACGAAACTCCTGGCTTCATAATTTGTTCGTTTTACATCCGAATTAACTCATTCGAAAGCCCACAACTCACAAATTACATACTCTAGGTGTTCATATAAGAATTTCACATTTTCGAATTCGTTAACTCGGAATTCACCTTTTAGTTTATTTTGAGCGTTCGTTTATCGCTTTCGACCGTTCAATACTCGTTTTCTTCGTTATAAGTCGGAATTAGACAATTCTTGCTTCCATGACTCTTAAATACCTTATCTCACATGTTGACATTGGAAACTAACATTTTCAAGTCACACGACAACTTTTGACCCTTAATCCGAGATTTCTACGTTTTCGACGTTCAACGTCTATTTTTGTAAAATTCGCCATAACTTCGTTACTCGTGTTCTATAAGTCAAATCAAATGGAACACTCCATTGATTCATCATCTACATCCTAACCAAACAATATGAACATACCCTAGCTATGATAGTTCTCAAATCGTCCTATCACAACTACGTTCACATTCATAACTTTTCTTCGGTTTTTAACTAATATAAACACTTACAATTTTCATTCAACCATGACCTATCAATGTTTTCATTATTAATGGTCATCCTTATTCCTCCGCACAAAACATGCTCCACCAATCTACGATTCTCTACGAGAAAGAAATCGAAAAAGATGAAGATTAATGTTTACGGGATATTACCTTTGCAATTCTTCACGTTCTTGATAAACGCCTTATGGTTTGCTTGAAAGTAGATTGGTTATGTGTTTCTAACTCTTTCTCTCTCTCAATATAGGTTGGACAATCTTTGTAAAACACTAAAAGACCAACCCTAGCTTTGTATTTATAAGCAATCAACATGGGGGCAAAATGGTCCAAATGACACCTCCTTACTATTCCACCTCCTCTCCAACTTAGCCACCAAGTAATCACTTTACTTGGTGGCTAAGTGGCCGGCCCACCTCTTTCATGGATCATCTCATGGGTTGCCCCATGAGTTTTACCCATCCCGTGACCCACAGGTTCGACCCGCGGTTTAACTTCTTGGTTTGGGCTTATCTTTAATTAATATTGGGCCTTGACTTGGGCTTGTTTACTTAATTCATTGGGCATGCTATTAATCCAAGTCCAATTGAATTCTACCAAATCCTTAACTCAAAATCCATTAGAACTTCTCGTATTCTAAGCGTATAACTCCCGTATTCCCTTCGTTTAGTACTCATACAATATTCGCATTATTATCGTTGTAGATTATTCTTCATACCATACTCAGATTCAACTAGTATAATACTCGTATCCCATACGTATAATAACCGAAATGATTATACGCCTTTCATTCCCCTTTCGAAAATCACTTTCACAAACCCTTAGGTTTTAAGTTCGCAGGCTAAAACTTCATTTTCCATAACGAAAATATTATTGGATATTCCATAATATCCTCATATTCTATCATTACGCATTTCTCGGAATTTTGAACCTAAACTCCGACAAAATCGATGAATAGTGTTTTTACGGAAAATTCTCGAAAATATTTCTTTTCGTCATGATAATTCAAAATAATTAATCCTAGCACATAGCCAGAATACTAACCACATTCACACATTCTAGGTCATAAAACGACCTTCAAACATCGTACTCACATAATTAATCAATTAAATTCATTTAATCCACATAATCAAATACAAATTTAATTCATTAAAAAGCCAAAATTCTCGGGCGTTACATTCTTCCCTCCTTATAAGGATTCTGTCCCCAGAATCTCGCTTATTCTTACATAAACAAATGAGGAAACTCTTCCTTCATTTTACTTTCGAGCTCCCACGTTGCTTCTTCAGCATCGTGGTTACTCCATATTACCTTTACTGAAGGTATTACTTTATTTCTCAAGACTTGTTCCTTCCTATCAACAATTTGAATAGGAAGTTCTTCATACGTTAAGTCTTTTTCTATTTGAATAGACTTATATTCTATTACGTGCTTGTAGTCCGGTTTATACGGACGTAACACTGACACGTGAAACACATTGTGTATTCTTTCCATCTCTGGAGCTAAATCTACTTCATAAGCTACCTCTCCTACCCTTCTTAAAATTTCAAAAGGTCCTACAAAGCTTGGACTTAACTTTCCTTTCTTCCCAAAACGTATCTTCCCTTTCCAAGGCGACACTCTTAGAAAGACATACGATCCTACTTCAAATTCTCTATTCTCTAGATGAGGATCTGTATACTTCGATCCTTTGTCTATCTTGAGCCGCTACTAATTGGGTTCTTATTAACTCAACCATATTTGCCATTTGTTGTACCATCTCAGGTCCCAACATTCGACGTTTACCTACCTCATCCCAACAAAGTGGTGTTCTGCACTTCCTACCATACAACGCTTCGTAAGGCGGCATGCCTATACTAGCGTGAAACTATTATTGTAAGCGAATTCCACCAAAGGTAGATGTTTGTCCCAACTCCCCTTGAAATCCATAACGCAAGATCTTAACATATCTTCTAGCGTTTGAATTATTTGTTCACTTTTTCCATCCGTCTGTGGATGATATGCCGTACTCAATCTCAAATACGTTCCCATTTGCTCTTGCAAACTCCTCCAAAAGTTTGACGTGAATTGTGGATCACGATCGGACACAATCGAAACAGGTACTCCATGTCTAGAAATAATTTCCTTGACATAAAGTTTAGCTAGTTGCTCTAGGTTATACCTAATTCCTATTGGTAGAAAATGAGCCGATTTGGTTAACCGATCCACTATTACCCAAATAGCATCGTATCCTTTTCTCGTTGTTGGAAGTCCCACCACAAAGTCCATGGTGATATGCTCCCATTTCCACTCCGGAATCTCTAGTGGATGTAACAACCCACTCGGTCTTTGGTGTTCAGCCTTAAGTTTCTGACAAGTTAAGCACTTACTAACATATTCTGCGATCTCCCTCTTCATGTTCGTCCACCAAAAGTTCTGACGAAGGTCTTGATACATCTTAGTACTACTCGGATGTATCGAGTACCTCGAACTGGGCCTCCCACATAATCTCTTCTTTCAACTCAGAATTATTTGGAATCCAAATTCTTCCTTCAAAATGAAGTAAACTTTCTTTATCAAGGTTATACTTAGTCTTCACATCATCTTTTATTATCTTTTTCATTCGCTCACATTCTTCAGTACTTATCTGTACTTTCTTAACCCGTTTTACTATCGTTGGCCGAGTCTCTATTGAGAATAACATCTCCACCGTTTCACTTGGTAACTTAACCTCTAACTCCATCCTTGCCATCTCAGTTACTAAATCATTCCGAGTCATTAACATTGACAGCTTTTCCCTACCCTTGCAACTTAACGCGTCGACTACTACGTTCGCCTTCCCTAGATGATATAAGATATCACGATTAAGTAATCTTTTATCAACTCTAACCACCTTCTCTGCCTCATATTCAACTCCTTCTGTGTGAAGATATATTTCAGACTTTTATGGTCTGTGTATATCTCACACTTTTACCCATATAAATAATGTCTCCATATTTTTAAGGCAAAGACTACAGCTGTCAATTCCAGGTCATGAGTAGGATAGACCTTCTCATAATCCTTTAACTGGCATGACGCATACGCAATGACCATGCCATGCTGCATGATCACGCACCCAAGTCCTTTATGAGAAGCATTGCTATAAACTACAAAACTCCCCGTATCATCTGGTAAGGATAATACAGGTGCCTTACTTAGCCTCCTTTTTAGTTCTTGAAAACTATTTTCACACTTTTCTGTCCACTCATACTTCACCGACTTTCTTGTCAGATTCGTCAACAGAGTAGCTAATTTAGAAAAGTCTTGAATGAACCTTTTATATTATCCCACTAACACCAAAAAACTCCGAACCTCGGTTGGCATTTTCGGTTGCTTCCACTCATTTACTGCTTCCACCTTCGCTGGATCTACGGATATGCCATCTTTATCTATAACATGTCCTAGAAACTGCACTTGTTCAAGCCAAAATTCATACTTAGCGAATTTCACATATAACTTCTCTCTCCGTAGTGTTTCTAACATTATTCTCAAATGTTCAACATGATCTTCTGGCGTCTTAGAATAGACTAGAATATTATCAATGAACACTACAATGAACTTGTCCAAATACTGTTTGAACACTCTGTTCATCATATCCATGAATGCGGCTGACGCATTCGTCAACCCAAATGACATAACCAGAAACTCATAATGCCCATAACGAGTTCTGAACGCCGTCTTAGGTACATCCTCCTTCCTCACTTTCAGCTGATGATACCTCAGACGCCGTCTATCTCGAAAATATACTTTGCCCCTTTCAACTGATCAAATAGATCATCGATCATGGGCAACGGGTATTTATTCTTGATCGTTAACTTGTTCAACTCTCGATAGTCGATACAAAGTCGTAGTGACCCATCCTTCCTCTTTACAAACAATATCGGGGCTCCCCACGGAGACACACTCGGTTAAATGTACTTTATATGTAATAGTTCCTGTAATTAAACCATTAACTCATTCATTTCTACTGGCGCCATTCTATATGGTGCCTTTGAAACTAGTGTCGTACCCGACAGCAAATCAATTAAAAATTCTACATCCCTATTTGGCGGAATACCGGGTAACTCCTCCGAAAATACATCTGTGAACTCTTGAACTACCGCTATCAGTTCCAATGATGCTCCCGCTCTTTGGGTATCCACCACATGACACAGATAACCCATACATACCTTCTTCAACATCTTCCTAGCTTGTGTCATAGTTAGACAACAAGAACGTCCCGATGATTTATTTCCATAAAACACCACCTCAGGTTTCTTAGAAAGCCTAAGGTTTACTCTCTTCCTATGACAGTCTATTATCGCCATATGGTTAATTAACCAATCCATACCTAGAATTACATCGAATTCTCTTAACCTTATCGGTAAAAGATCTACCGATAATCTGTTGCCCCTAACAACTATTATAACAACCCATTTTCCCTTTTAGACAGACTCCCATATGAGTCTTGCCGCATGTCTTGCATGCCTCCATCCTACGTTTAGGATCCCCTTGTTTCACCCCAGTATTCCCAGGGATAAAATTCTTCCTTTTAGGCATATTGCCACTACCACTGACAACTTCTGCCTTATTTCCTCCCTCTCCCTTACTCTTATTCTTTATTTCCTTGTGGTATTGGGTCAACGCCTCACTACCACCCTCTGCTATTATCGCCTTTTCCAGAATGGTCCCATAAAAAGCACTCTGGAAAATCGAAATCCTACTATAGAGCCAGGGTTTTAGGCCCTGCTCAAACCTACGTGCCTTTCTCCCCTCCGTATCCACTTGGTGTGGAGCAAACCTTGCCAATTCATTGAATTTGGCCGCATATTGGGGAACCGTCATGTCCCCCTACTTAAGTTCTAGGAACTTAATCTCCATTCTCCCTTGCATGCTAGTCGGGAAGTAGTTCTCGAAGAATACCTTCTTGAACTGTTCCCATGTAACAACATCAACTCTAGCCCCACCCTGGTGAGCCTCCCACCAGTAGTTGGCTTCCCCCTTCATCATGTAGGTCGCAAAAGAAGTCTTTTGTGCCTTAGCTACGTTTGTAATAATAAACGCCTTCTCTATTTCCTTGACCCATGTCTGGGCCTCCATTGGGTCCATCATTCCCTTGAACTCAGGTGGACCTACACTTTTAAATTCCTTAAAGGTAGTTGTTCGGGCTACCCTAGGTCCTGCGGGTGCTCTACCCCTGGCTTGGTTAAATGCAGCCGTTAATAAATTAATGAACTCTTGTATAAGGTTATTTGGACCCTCCTGGTTATCGTTATGCGATTCCGCCTCTTGATTACGTTGCCTTCTTCTTGGCGGCATTTCTGATTAAATAAGTAAAGTTCCGTTATTATTTATTTGCTTACTTAGTTATTAGTCGTCGAACATCTGAACAATAACTCATACACAACAAAGCACATTAAAAGAAAAACTTCCTTATATTAATATGCCTCTTTATAGTTCAAGACTATTTACAACTTGCTTTCCACAGCCAAAAGCTATTACATTTATATCCCGCGATTGACTTTCACAAAAATTGGGATTTACAAAAAGACTACCCTTTAATTATATAAAAGAGGGTTTTACGTCACTACACAGAAATATTTACCATTCTACTTCTAATACTGTCTAACATCATTCTCATGCTTCTTGTTCGCTAGAATCGACACAGTATCTCAACTTATAGTATGTCGAGTATGTCTCGACTCAATAGAATAACAAGCTATTTTAAGCTTGAAATCCTCGTGTACACTGTCATTTATATATGACATTCGTGCTATCTTTTGGTCTTTCTCAGCCAGTTTCTTACGAAGTTCTACGACCTCGTTCTTATAGTCCCTAGCCTTGTCAGTCATGAACACTTTCTCATCATGCTCTATCTCATAGTCTGACTCTGCAGACTCCTTGGCACCATAGAGATCATTGATCTCTTCCTTCTGGTGCTGCACCATATTGTGCAGTTGCACATTACGATCAAGCACTGAGAGGTACATTGCCTTCACCATCTCTGTAGGTGTTGACTCTAAGGCAGGCATCACCGTATTAACCGATGTTACCTCCATATCATCCTCCACATCTATCATCATATTCAAATATGATGCCAAACCCATTGTCTCCTCCGAATAGTCCTCCTTTGAGAAATACTCTTCGGGATCTGATTCTTCTAGAATCACTAAAGGTATCTCCGCTACAGGCATATGTACTGGCTCTACTCTGTTCACGGACTCCTCGCTTACCACATGTATATCCCTATACATCAAGCTATCGATTGACATCTACAATAACACATAACAAGTTGATTAGTACATAATACACAATAATATAAGCACAAATCACATTTAATCCATTTATGGTTACTTTCCATCTTTTAAATCTTTCGGTACTGAGTTTCCTCAATACCTTATTAACTCATTTGACTCGAGTTAACTTTCTGCGGACTTTTCCTTTCCTAACGAGGTTATTAGCCTAAGGTTCTTCCCCCCTTAAGTTTTATAACCTGGCTTTGATACTAACCTGTGACGCCCCAAAATCCGGGTATCTTCCAACCCGATAGATGGTGCTCCACGATACTACAATTCATACAGTCATTCCATTGAGATAACAATGAAATGAGTGTAATTACTATATTCTTATTACATTAGTAATAAATCCTTTCCCAGGTTCATAAACCGAATACATTCTTTGTTCTTCATAAGTATATTACATACAAATACACTAATCTATTACATGACAATTAATTGTCCATCTTAGCCTTGCCTTTATCTCTCTTAGAACACTCAGTTCGTTCGGCTTTAGCTGCAATCATATGGTTCAAGCAAGAATGAGCATAACTAGCTCAGCAAGTCTAACAAGTAATCATATGAATATCACATTGAGAATTATATGCTTAACTTCCATAACTGAACAACTAACTACTAAGCACTATGAATCATTTGACTAATACTTCTCATTTCATAACAATGATTCCACAAGATATATAATAACTTAGAAATTACGAACCTGGTCAAAAGACCATGAACATACTCTTTCCGCTTTCATACTTGAAAAGGACATCCGGCACTAAGGCCATCCATCCATCTTTACTTACGAGTACATCTAGGTGATCAGCCTATAGTACCCTATGTTGATCAACACTCTTTCGTTAAACGTATTTTCGTTTAACATTTGGCAACCTCGCGTGCCCATAGAATAATCGATGAAAATACTTTTGTTTGTGCTTAGACAAACTTACCTTTACATCCGTACCAAATACTTGACATAGGATAGCGTTAACATTTCTATATCAAAAGACTTGTAAACAAATCAATCAATTCTTTAAGACTTATCTAGCCGAGTCAAAACAGGCATCGACTCTTTCTTTAAAACCATTCATGCATCTTATAACATGAATCATAGAAAACTTGGCTAACACGAAGGTTAGACAAGCGTTAAGAAAGACTTGCCTTCTAGCGTCTTTGAATATACTATTCAATCAATTCTCAGTCTTTACAGGATCTACATGATATATTCATATAGCACACTGTAATTAGTTAACAAACAACTAGCTTTATCGTTCTAACCAACTTCTTTCTCTTCTATGTCTTAATTGAATTTATCTCGTTAATAAAGTCAATTCGTCTATCTATGCTTCGTTATGGCTTGTTAACGTTCTTATGTTATTAACCGACATTCGATCGTTATTGGTGAAGTACCAACGTGTGAACATCATTCACGGTTCACTTATTACGTTCTTGCGTTCTTCGTTTAATTCTTATCAAATCATATATAATCTTCTAACGTTATCACTTCATAAGTGATTTAAGGTCAGTCTTATTATGTACCTTAAGTACTTTCATTGTCTTCCTATTAGTTTACCTTTAATTGAAACTAAAATCTAACTTAGTCAACTCTTTTACATTGACGGTATTGCAGCACATGCAGATCCCTAGTAATAACTCTATGGCTGCAGCCTAGTTAACAGGGGACACGGCCGGATCTGGCGTTATACAAAGAACTCTTTTGTCTTTGGGTTTGGTTTGCCATGGCTATTTCACCCCTGTGCACCGGATTTAGCGAGACGGTTGGTTTTTCCAACGAAAATCCCGACTTCATAATTTGTTCGTTTTACATCCGAATTGACTCATTCGAAAGCCCACAACTCACAAATCACATACTCTAGGTGTTCATATAAGAATTTCACATTTTCGAATCCGTTAACTCGAAATTCACCTTTTAGTTCATTTTGAGCGTTCGTTTATCGCTTTCGACCATTCAATACTCGTTTTCTTCGTTATAAGTTGGAATTAGACGATTCTTGTGTCCACGACTCTTAAATACCTTATCTCACGTGTTGACATTGGAAACTAACGTTTTCAAGTCACACGACAACTTTTGACCCTTAATCTGAGATTTCTACGTTTTCGACGTTCAACTTCTATTTTTGTAAAATTTGCCATAACTTCATTACTCGTGTTCTATAAGCCAAATCAAATGGAACACTTCATTGATTCATCATCTAAATCCTAACCAAACAATATGCACATACCCTAGCTATGATAGTTCTCAAATCGTCCTATCACAACTACGTTCACATTCATAACTTTTCTTCGGTTTTTAACTAATATAAACACTAACGATTTTCATTCAACCATGACCTATCAATGTTTTCATTATTAATGGTCATCCTTATTCCTCCGCACAAAACATGCTCCACCAATCTACGATTCTCTACGAGAAAGAAATCGAAAAAGATGAAGATTAATGTTTACGGGATATTACCTTTGTCGTTCTTCACGTTCTTGATAAACGTCTTATGGTTTACTTGAAAGTAGATTGGTTATGTGTTTCTAACTCTTTCTCTCTCTCAATATAGGTTGGACAATCTTTGTAAAACACTAAAAGACCAACCCTAGCTTTGTATTTATAAGCAATCAACATGGGGGCAAAATGGTCCAAATGGCACCTCTTTACTGTGACAACCCTTGAATTTTGAATATTTTTAAAATTTTTATTAATTTATTTAAGGTTTAAAATTAGAACCTAGACATAAAGTTAGTGTATGCATTTGATATTTTTAAGATGGAATTTTGAGGATTTCAAAATTCTGTAAAGGATTTAGGTGAATTATTCAGGATTAAGGGAATACGTGAATATGTTACGTATATATGTATAGTATGTGGTTATGGTCAAGGGTTGACCAGATAAACGATATCTGTAACAAACCCTAGGTATATATTAAGAACGTCAACGTTTAGTTAGAAAACCCTAGCAATGGATAAGAAACCCTAAAACCGGTTCTGTAAATCCTAATTTCAGTTCCGGGAATCCGAAACCTTAATTCGGTGTATGAAACCCTAAATTGGGAACTTAATGGCGTAATTGTAAATAATTATAACATTAATTAGGGTTAATCTTAACAAATTAGTTAGAAAACCCTCAATTCAAAATTTGAAACCCTAATTTCTAGTTTAGGAACCCTAATTTGTAATTAGGGAAAGACCGATTGTTAGTTTAATAATTTTAATGTTAATTAGGAAATATTAATCATAATTTTCAAGTTATAGGTAATTAGAAAACCTTAATCTAATTACAAAATCAAAATTTTAAATTAAAAAATTATTTTTTCTATTAGAAACCCTAATTTTTGGGTTGTAAACCTTAATGACCAATTTTGGCCCTAATTTCTAAATTAGCAATTTTAATTAGGAATTATAAATCCTTATTAGTAAGATTTAAATTATGATTAGGAAATTTTAATATAATAAGAAAATTCTAATTATAATTTAGAAATATTAATTTTTGATTTTTAAAAAACCTAATTTGGAAATTCTAGAATTATTTTTCCAAACCCTAAACCTTAAGGTTTTCCATAAAACCTAAACCCTAAGGGTTTGGCCAATGTCCAAAATGCCATTAATTTTGTGTGCAAAATGACATCTTTGCCCTTAGTGCATTATTTATTAGATTGCTTGTAGATCTAACCCTAAATAAGTTGGTGAACCAACCCTAGCACTAGCTTATGACTTATTGGTCCAGAAATCAGCAGCTATATCAACCATGTAGCTTCATTATATAAAATTATATATGTCAGGAATAAACATGTGAATGATATTCCTATTTAATATATGATTTGATTATGATATATATATATATATGAATGAATATGCAAGTATGCTTGCATTAAGAAAAGCTGTAAAGTCCTTTGATAGATAATAGAAGTATATGTACAAGGACTTAGAATGAATTGATCAAATATGTTAGGTTGATCCTACATAAGCAAAACAGCTTTATAAAGTCCTTAAAAAGAAATGATGTACAAGGACTATAAATATAGAAAGATCAAGCTTGTTAGGTTGATCTTATAATGTAATAGATAGGCTAGTCTGATCGTCGAGCACTGCACCAGAAGTCGTAGTCTGCCAGGTGAGTCAAGGTTAACTCGAGAGCTATCGAGGCAGAATAGGAGTATGCAAGATAGTAGATCTCAGAGTTCGTAGACTGCCAGGGGAAACGAAGAAGGATCGTAGTGTATCGAGTAGAGCTTCCTTGGGATCGTAGTGTGCTGAGGAAGTCATGTTCAGAATCGTGAGAGAACTGACCGCCACGAGCCGACCGGGTCATCTGCCAAGCCAAGACAGAACGTAGACTACACTCAGTCGTCGTAGAGTCTCCATCGATGCCAAAGCCAAGTCAAGGATCGTAGATCACACTCGAGTTCGTAGAGTCTATTGATTACATGCAAAGATCGTGAGTCAAGCAAGATCGATGAAGACAACAAGCACAAGGCGTAAATCGTAGAGTGTCAAGATCTCGATCTCGGGATCGTAGAATGTCGCACCAAAATGAAGCTGAATCGTAGAGTCGCGAACTATGACCTCAAAAGAAGTGCTCACAATGCAAGGAAGAATCGTAGAGCATATACGGTTCTCAACATATGAGCACTCCTGCAATATCCAAAGGAACGGCCTCTGGTTCAGTTGCAAGCTACATTCCAAGAAACCAGAGCACTCAATGAATGGAATGCGAGCTAACAGAAGATCTCAAATTTCAACCCAATCAAAGATTAAGATTGAGGTGTAAGGCCATTCGTGATGAAGTCTTCTACAAGGAGATCCAAAGAAGACTTCGTGTCGACTAAGGAAAGTCAGCTTATGCAGTAGCTATCAAGTGAACAGAAGACAATGATCTTGGAAGAAACCAAGATCGTAGTGTTTGCCAAACAGAGAAGGAACTGATGGAAGGTGAACCGAGGTACTGTCTAGCTTCTGAAGAGCAAGGCTAAAGGGATTAAGTGCAGGGTCAGTTCATTGATGATAAGTGAGCGGAAGATCTCAACGAGAAATCAAGCTGGACGCGCCACAAATCTGAAGTGTCTTGATATTCAGAAGGGGACCAGAGTAGGGAATTAGGCCATCAGTGTCTGAGAACAGTCGAAGCAAATAGAAGTATTGAAGCACTTCACAATAAAAAGAAGAGGTGTTCTACATTAAAGATCCAATCAACACTCTTCAAGATCATAGTGTTAACCCTACCAGTCAATGAGCAACACTCAACAAGACACTATGATCAAGTCCTTGAAGACGTGCATCAGAATCGTAGAGTCCGAATAAACTGAAGACTGAAGCATTGGCAAAGGTTCAATCTGAAGGGTAATATTTGGACAAGTACTTATTGAGAGCATCGATGCAATAGAACAACCTCTGATCGAGGAATCAGAAAGAGGTAATAAAGTCTTCGACCTGCCCAAGACATTAAAGTGTACATCTGACAGGGTAGGTGAAACAATAGACTGCATCGTCAGAAAAAGTATGATAAGTCACATCAAGCAGTCTACATCGAGCAACTTGAGATCTGTGAAGATATTTGAATAGCCTTCAACGGCTACTTTCCAACGAAATGATTGGGAAGGAGTATAAATAAGGAAGAGCTTCAAAGATCAAAGGTTGCTAGAGTTGCCGAGTTTGAAGAGAAGGTGGACTGATCTAAACCATGTGAAACAGTGAGTCTGAAGGCTCACTCTACGATCCACCAAGAACACTCAGAAGTCAGATAAAGAAAGGAGTAGAAGTGTGAGTTCTACTATGTAGAAGTGAGAGTTCTACTACATGAAGAGTGTTCAAAACTGCCGAGAGAAAGAAGAGCATCATGACATCTTGATGTCCATCATGGGAAGACTCTAAGTACAATAGAGAAGAGCCTACAGTCATCTTAGCAAGTCCATCATAAGAAGGCATCAAGTAGCAGAAGGGAGATCACAAAAGCCATCTTGGTGTCAAACTTGAGAAAGCTTCTAAGTACCTAATAGAAGAGCCTACAGTCAGCTTGGAAGCCTTTCATGTGCAGTCATCAAGTACCAAGGAGAATGATCTTCAAGGTAATTCAAGAAGGGGTCATCCGAAGTGGTTGAGTAACCAAAGAAGTTGAGCATCATGCAACACTTAGCTGCACTTCAAGGATGATCAAGCTAAGCTGCTAAGTATAGAAGATGTTCAGAGCATGAAGACATCTTAACAGCTCTACACCGATTCCAACAACAACAAATAAACAACTCAACAAAGCCAGGGCTTGAGGGGTCCTTGTCCAGAGGGACTAAATGAAGCAGGGCCTGAGGGGTCCTTGTCCAGAGGGACTAAATGAAGCAGGGCCAGAAGGGTCCTTGTCCTGAGGGACTAAACTAAGTTCCAAGCCTGCTGGGCTTGAAGAGTTCCTAGGGAACTAGAGGAGTTCCAAGGCTGCTGGCCTTGAAGGAATCTTAGTGATTCAGGGTGCTGCCCTTCCTTAGTGGAAATCCTACTAGTTGAAAGCAGAAGAGTGGATTAGGAGCTTGAGTCTCTGAACCACTTAAAACTCCTTGTGTCTTTTACATTATGTCATTTACATTATGTACTATAACTACTATAATCATGTATGTATGTTTTAACGCTACAACTAAACTTACTCTATGAACAATGTATGTATGATTATGAATATATCAATGAAGGGGATCTTTTACTTATTCCGCTGTGCTTAAAAAGATTCTCAAGTTTGTCATATGTTGATTATGAACAATATAATATAAACCAGAAAAGTATTTGAAATAAAAAGGATCTATTCAACCCCCCTTCTAGATCTATTGTGCCCTTTAGGAACTAATAATTGGTATCGAAGCAGGTTCTCATGCTATATTCAAAAGCTAATCGCCTTGAGTCTAATCCAAGGCACTAACATTGTTCTAAACTTAGTTTAGTAGTAAGTAACTTGTTATATGTAGATGAGCTCACATGTTGGAAATATTGTGTGTAGGTTAAGTGTGTATATACACCTGAAGCTGCTCAGATTGGTCCATGGTCTCTATTGATACATCAACAAGACCAATCCTAGCCTGCAATCAATCATGTCGTCCCAAGACCAGACGAGATCACTCAAGAGTCGTCAATGACAAAGAGTCAAGCACCCACCAGCCTGAAAGATGAAGAAGCCATACATGCTAAGAAATGCTTATCGAAGAGAAGAAAGAAGATCTTCTCAAACTTATGTCTGGCCAACCAACAGCTGGGTGCAAACTCTGTCAACTAAAGGATGTCAAAGATCTTAATGCTGAGATTCTCTTGGCCTATATCTTCAAGATTATTACTGATTGATTAAAGGCCAGCAAGAACAATAAGCTGTCAGGAGCAAAAGTAAAGCTATGCTCATCAATACCTAAACTCAGTATATCCATGATAAATGACTAGTTAGTAACTGACAGTAAAAAAGGTACGGTTCCTCACTATTATAAATGCATTCATCATAATTGCATCTCCTTATGAACTATAACAGGATTCTATCAAGAAGTCATAATCTACCTAAAAAGGTGAAGAGAGAAAGTAACCTGAGGATGGAAACTCAAATGACTATAAACTTTCTCTCCATCCAAGTTTTAGGTTGAAGATGACATCTTGAAGGAAATCTGAAATAGGTCATAAGAACATCACCGACCTAATAAACTTTATGTGAAATAATCGTTGCTGGTGGGTTAGTATGTATGTACAAGCCTATGTTCTAAGTGTTTGACAACTCACGAGTATGATCGGCTTCTACAAAAGGATCCGGGCCGATCAGAAACTGATCACCTCCATGGATCAACTAGATACTCATAAATCGTAGAGTTGATTTCTACTCAAACACTTAAACACCGTGAATGAGCGAAGCAATAAATTATGAAACCATCATAGATAGAGAGTGTGTTATTAAATGCCATATCCTACACTCACTCATCATCATGTATCTCAAAATATATTATCTTAAGATAGTTGCATGCATGAATGTCTGTTGGTGATAAATATGATGATTGCCCAAATAAGAGGAACAGGGGTCTAGAAAACTAACCTAGCAGGACCCATTTAATTATGGGTACCAAAAATAGAAATATATTTAAACCTGTAGGTACTTGGTCAGTCTGACCACACTAAGGAATGATGAAGCAGAAGACTTAAGTCAAGAAGACTCAACCAGCAGAAGGCTAAGGACAATTCAGAGATAATTCTGATAGAGTTCCTATCTATCCAAGCCTGTCCTTGAAGACCCTCTGAGCTAACCAGAATGGAGCTCACATGGCTGCTAATCTGTATATGGAAGCAAGCCATTCAGCCAAAGAAGGAAAGGGTCTTATGTGCTCAAAATCCAATCAAGAATGCTATGGGAAGAATCCTTAAGGAAGTACACAACAGAAGATTATTGAGCATCATTCAAGAGGAACTTATTGCGAGAGCAGAACTTCACAAACACAACTGTCAAAGAAGACTACGTTCGTGGTTCTATCATATAATCGTAGAGTGATCAGTCCTGAAAATACTCATCTCTACGAAACAAGGAAATCCGAGCGATGATGGAGATTCCAGTCATAAGGAGATATGCAAGGCTGCCTTCAAATGAACCTGAAGAAGTGGGAATCACATCTATCTAGAAAGACAACGTCAACAACGGAGGAGCAGTGATCTATTAAGGAACAACAACACTGAGATATACTATGAAAAGTTGTACCAGCTACAAAGTCCCAAAACTTTGTGGCTGATGAACCAAATGAAGATCCATAGTCAGTAGGAATGTCTCAAAACGTACTACTGATAACCCTTCAGCCACCCAACCCATAATCGTGAAGTGCCTACGATCAAACATACGATCGTAGTGTAAGAAGCAGGAGGACACCATGATTTCAGCAATGCAGTTGTCTAAAGCTGGTAGAAGACCTCCCACTCAGAAGAGGTCAAATGAGATGTCATTACAAATCACTGCTATAGTATTCCATCTGGAAAGCGCCTCAGGGATAAACCTGACCCTTAGCTCACTAAGAGGTTGGCCCTTCTTGAGCTACCTTGACCCAGAAGGAATGTTTGATCTAGTTCATCTCAAGGATCAAGTCAGTCAACGATCGTAGAGTCGAGTTTGAAAAGAACTAAACGATCGTAGTGCTACCTCAACGATCGTAGCACAACCTCAGAGATCGTAGAATACAACTCGACGATCGTAGTCCTACCAAAGGGTACTCTAGTTCACAAGAAGCTTGGAAAATGAGACACTTGCTAAACCATTCAAGTGGAGGAGATAAGTTCGAATACTACAGTGAGTGAGCTATGCTGCATCAAATTAAGGATAAAAGACAAAGCCATCCACATGCAGCATCTCTCAGAAGTTGATCGTTGAGTGAACAAAGGAAATCGTAGAGTCTATAGCTGCCTCATCATTCTACTCTACGAATCAAAAGGTCAACGGTCAAAGCCACGTCATTTAAACGACTACTCTTCTAAATTGAAACATCTAACTGAAAAGTTATGGGGAGTTACAACTCATTATCGGGCAACGTGCAACCAATGGATTGGGTTGACACATCACCGAGTATCAGAGCTCAAGGAACTGCCTTAAAGACAATTTTAAATCTGTAGACAGTTACCAAAAACTATCTAACCTCTCTCCCTCCTATTTTCAAAACCTTATAAAGCTTTTCAAGAGCGAAATCGCCACCCCTCCGAGCCTTACCAAATCCCGCATGACCATCTCAAGCATAAACCTCTCTAAATCAAACACCCACAGTCTTCGAACTATTCAAATGGAAAACTAGCAAGTTATCACCGGCATTCAACTCGGAACCAAATCGTTTGAGAAATCTGAGAAGAAGTTCAGGGACATTCTTGAACTCGTAAAGAAAGCTGGGTTTTCAGAATGTCTTGAGACAAGTACTCGTGTGTAAGACCCCAACTTATTATTAATGAAATTTAATTTTCTCTATTTATTATTTTGAAATAGTAAGGGTTGATTTGATTAATGTGGATAGTTAGGGGTAAAATACGTAAATATTTCAAAATAAGCAAGTGGTTATAAAATATTCATTGTTGTCGGGGAATATTTGTTTGGTCGTGGAATATTCAGATCGCTTCATCGGGGTATATTCGCATTTACCACAAGAACCATGTGTGGGTCCATAACGGAAAGCGATTGGATGAAGAAAACGACAAATATAAGTTGTTTAAAAATAATAGAGTAGTTGTTACCGTTAATACTGTTAAAATACTCGGTGGTTAAAAAATAGTAGCACACGATATTGCACCAATTATTGATTCTTACGTAAGAAGGCACTACTCAATAATGGTTACAGTAATTACTGTTCAGTATTTTATTTTATTGATTCAATAATTGCTGATTGATATTTTATATTAACTGTTGTTTCAATAAATTGTCATTACACAGTATTTTCCATTATCGGAGCAATAATTCATATTATCTGAATAATATTATTGGATAACATTATTGGCAATGTCTAAAAAGTTCTGTCTAAGGAGAGGTTTGGTCACCTAATTGCGCGCCAGTAAGGAGAAATCTTTATTGAAAGCCCCTCTTCCTGAACCCGCACAGTCACAATATTGTGATTCTCGTAATATTATTTGTGAATAATTAATTATTGATTCATATGATAAGAAAAATATTGATTTTATGTGGATATAGATGGAGAAAATTTTTAATGTGACAATTGTTGAAAATTGAAATTTTATCTTTTTCTGATAAAATAATTCATTTAAATATATTATTATATTTTAATAATATAATAATGGTGATATTTTTACAACGAATGTGGGATATATGAGTATACGAGGAGGAAGAGTATTTTTGTTGCAATAAATGTTTAAAACATGTTAAATATGCTCTGGTGGACCCCATTTATCGAATCGAATTTGATTATAAACAGTAAAATCGCCTGCTTATGGATTTCATTCCAATTTTTGTTTGGAATTTGGAAAAACTTTCTTCTGCAAAGTTGTAGAGAATTGAATTTCCTATAATAATTCGCGAGATTCGAATTTTCTGGCAAAAGGGCTATTTATTATGAATTATTGAAGCTCCGAAGCTCCGAAATAATTGATTTCTAGAAGTTTAAAATATTTAAAATTAGAAAAACGTTTTTGTTGTTGTTAGTCTTGTGTAGTGGGCTGGTTGGTGGCTGATGTTGGGCAAATTAAGTGTGCGTTGGAAAAATATATATATATTATTAATTTATTAAATTTTCTGCTTTGGTGTTCTAAGCAATTTCCTATAAATAGGGTGCTTAGGTTAGAATTGAAAATCACACCGTAAACCAAGTTTTCTCTCTATTATCGAGCGTATTCTTGTGAGTATTTTCAGATATATACTTTGAGTATTGCTATACTGATGCAAGTTCAAGTCATAGCCTATATCCTGTTTCAACTAAGTCTTGTCTTTGTGAGGTAAGGGATATTTTTTTTCAGAATGATGATATTATTTCTTCAATATCATTATCTTTTGAATATCGATCTGAAGTTTTATCAAATTTGGAACTTTTGGTGTTGAGTTACTATTCACGATACTAAGACTATTCACGATATATTACACTATTTACTTAATCACTAAGACTATTCATAGAAAAATGAAAATTTTCCCTTTTCATCTAAAATATCTATTGTGGATACTAGCTTTGATTGTATCCATGTTTTGATCATTCTTGAATTTTACACCACTATAATTATTTTTGAGGTATTTTTGGACATGGATAAAACAAAGTACGAATCCTTAATCCTTAATCCTTAATCCTTGTCATTTTGTTTTACTAGATTCGTTTCTTTAAAAATATTTTCATCATCCTCAGCCTTAAATGATGATATTATTGAATATCTTTGGCCTGTAGTGCAAAGATGAATGATTTCTGAAGAATATCTTTGGCCCGTAGTGCAAAGATGAACAGGTGTTTAGATGAACATGACCAACTGATGAATATCTTTGGCCTGTAGTGCAAAGATGAATATTTGATTCCAGATATATATTGGTTGATGTTACAGGGATAAAAGATAGACGATGAACTTTTAATTCATACATAGAAGATAGTAGTTTGCATTCTCTACTTAACTCTTCTAATGAATTATTATTTCCGCTGCGAATATTGATTTAAAATTTGTTGTCTATTGTATTCTATTAGATTTTTCCCTCACTGAAGACTAACGATAATTTGTTGTATATTATCTTAGTCATAATATTC
Organism: Panax quinquefolius; assembly: GCA_020205615.1. Taxonomy (NCBI): domain Eukaryota; kingdom Viridiplantae; phylum Streptophyta; class Magnoliopsida; order Apiales; family Araliaceae; genus Panax; species Panax quinquefolius. The sequence goes on along the minus strand of CM035174.1, from coordinate 49,872,466 downwards.
TTTATCGGGCTAGTTGAGCTCACCCTTTTCCTTTTTGTTCCATTTTTCTTCTCGTGAGGCGAGAATATAAGCGAAAGTACGAGTGCTGGGTATGGAATGAAAGTTCTAGAGAGAGTTATTTAGTAGTCCTCACCATTTTGTAAAATAATGTGTCAATAAATGTGATGAGGATTTATCTCGAGTATAGATATTGTCTCAGAAGATAATATTTGTATTCAAACTCACGCTTTATTGTTGTAATAATAAAGTTGTAGTTGTTTCGCACTACATGTATTGACAACTCGTAATGGGTGATGTATACCTATTTTGGGGCGCCACAAATGGTATCGAGCTTAGGAATATGATCTCTGGCGAGATCGGGAATAGAACTAGGAGGGAGAGACGAGTAAATCCTTCGCTAGTGTGTCCTACCTAAGCTTATTTGTTAGTTGGTTAGTATATAGGGATATTATGTGATATATTGATTTCCTTAATTAACCCTTATTTTATGACAGTATTTGAGAATGTCGACTGAGAATATTAACAGTGGAGTAAATGAGACCGTGGAGATGCTCAGTGATTTTACCAACGAGGAGAACGTGCAACAGTCGACAATGTACCTCCCGTGAACAACACCACCGAAAGCGAGATGATGAACGAGGGGATGTTTAGAAGCTTTTTGCAGTTCATGCAAAATCAGACGAGGGAGACTCGTGTTCAAAATATAGGAGGAAATGATAGCAATTCACGGGTTGTCACAACCAAGCAGTTCAAAGAGTTGGGACCATCAAAATTTAAGGGAAAGCCAGATCCGATCATGGCGGAAACATGGGTCAAGCAAATTACCAAGATATTCGATGTCTTGGGATGCACGGAGGAACAGAAGGTTCCATTCGCCACCTTTATGTTCCGTGGCGAAGCGCGTACTACTGGTGGGAGTCTCATGAAGCATACCCATCCAAATTAAGACTCAAAGATATCTTGGGAGACATTTTAGAAATTATTTAATGACAAATACTTTCCGAAAGTGTTCGCTATATGAAGGAAGTGGAGTTCATCGATTAGAACAAAACAACACGACGGGTGTCTTAGTACGAGGCAAAGTTTGCAGAGTTATCCGTGTTTGTACCTCATTTGGTGGAGAATGAGGAACGATGACGCGGATGTTTCGAGAGGTTTGAAACCCGACATACGACAATATCTCATTTCTCATAAATTTTCTCTATTCGATGTTGTTAATGTGGCTCAATTGTTAGAGCGAGATAATTAGTATGTTCAACCGAGGGACCATAACCTGGATCGTACTGTAGATATAACAATGTAATAATGATAACCAAATGGAGAAAGAAATGATTTGATAAAATGGTAACTACTCTCGTGGTAATCATGGCCATGAAAAAATGAAGAAGCGAGTCGAGGAGATTTTAAAAGAGGAGATTTAACAACGACCATGTGAAGACGACAGCGGTCGTTAAGAAGAATCGGTTCTAAGGGAGGAGAACGACCACCCATTATATGCTACAAATGCGAAAAAAGGGACATATCACCAAACCGCCCACAATAGTTCAAGGTATGCTATAATTGTGAAAAGGAAGGACATATCGCCGAGATTGTACGCAGTAATAAAACCTAGTTCAATGGGGACGGTGACTCAAAAGATCGTCCCCGTAAAAGTCAAAGTCAACGATTCCTGAAGAGCGTTTGTTGTGACCGGTCAAAATGCGAGAAACCCAAACGATGTGATCACGGGTAAGCTATTTATAAATTCTTGCGGTTTATACCTTACTTGATATCGGTGCTACCCATTCATTTATCTCTCCCGCATGTGCTCAACGCTTAAACTTGACCGAGAGAAATTAGACTTTGACCTATCTCATGGAAACTCCGTTAGAGAAACTTTCATCACATCCACTGTTTATAAATCTTGTTTGATTCAAGTTGGCACCATCACCTTACCTGTTGACCTTATCTCTTTAAAAATACTTACTTTTGATGTGATTTTAGGGATTGATTGGTTAACTACTCATCATGCCAAAATTGATTGTTTTCGTAAGGTTGTTAGTTTTCATATTCCTAACCAACCTGTTGTACGAATTCAAGCAACTAAACCATTAAAATCAATCACCGCTATATCTAATCATAAAGCTATTCGCTTATTGAAAAATGGATGTCAAGCTTTCTTAGCCCATGTTATGGATTTGAATAAAGACACGCCAAATTTGAATAATATTCCTGTTGTTATTGACTTTCCTCAAGAACTTCCTGCTTACCCCGAACGTGAAGTTGAATTCTTTATTGATCTTGAACTCCGTACAAAGCCCATTTCTAAAACCCCATATCGAATGGCTCCTATTGAACTTCAGAGTTAAAGGTCCAACTACGTGAATTGTTGGACATCGGTTTCATTCTGGCCCAAGTACATCTCCTCGGGGTGCTCCTGCTTTATTCGTAAAGAAGAAGAGACGGAGTATGCGACTTTAGATTGACTATCGTGAATTGAACCATGTCACCATCAAGAATAGGTATCCTCACCTCGTATTGATGACTTGTTTGACCAACAGCAAGGGGCACAATTCTTTTCAAAAATCGACCTTCGCTCGGATATCATCACCAAAGATTAGAATCGAGGATATTCCAAAGACTGCCTTCGTAACTTGGTATGGGCATTATGAATTCTTAGTCATGTCTTTTGGACTAACTAATGCTCCTATGGCTTTCATGGATATGATGAACCTAGTATTCAAGGAATATTTGGATCGGTTTGTTGTTGTCTTTATTGATGACATCCTCATATATTCCAAAAGTCGTGAAGATCATGAGCACCATTTGAAGTCGGTACTCCAAAGGCTTCGTGAAAACAAACTATATGCCAAATTGAAGAAATGCGAGTTCGCTTGAGGAAGTAGCATTTCTTCTGACGCGGTGTCAAAACATGGAGTATCCGTGGACCCGCAAAGATTGAAGCAATACAAAGTTGGGAGCAAATCAAGTCGGTGGATCAAGCACGTAGCTTTCGGGTCTAGTCCGGTTATTATCGGAGATTCGTGGAAGGGTTTTCTCGAATCGCTACTCCATTAACTCACTTAACTCGGAAGGATACACAATTCGCTTGGAGCGAAGAATGTGAGAATAGTTTCCAAGAGCTTAAGAGGAGACTTATTTCTAAGACTGCTCTAACAATACCATCTAGTTCGGATGGATTTGTTGTCTCTGAACGATGCTTCGTGCAAAGGGTTAGGATGTGTTCTCATGCAACATGGGAAAGTCATAGCCTATGCCTTGCGACAACTTAAAGAGTATGAGAGAGAATTATCCTACTCATGATCTAGAGTCGATGTGATGCTTTCGCGCTTAAAGATATGGAGGCACTATCTATATAGGGAGAAAGTGGAGATATATTCGCACCATAAAAGCCTTAAATATTTCTTCACTCAAAAAGAACTCAACATGCGGCAGCCGACGCTGGCTCGAGCTATTGATGCACTACGACCACACTATTCAATACCATCCCGAAAAGCGAACGTGGTAGCCGACGCGTTGAGTAGAAGATCATATGCAGGAATGAGTGTGATGATGTCAAGTATACGCATAGAGACAACTTTAATAGAAAAAGTTAAGGTTGCTCAAGCCACCGACCCGGAGCTGATGCGTATGAAGAAGAAAGTACAAGAAGGAGCTATTCCGAGCGAGAATTGATGAAGAAGGAATACTTGAGTCCACTCTGACTTTGTGTCCCTAACGACTCGATTTGAAGTACAAGATTATGATGGAGGCACATAATACACCATTTGAAATCCATCCTGGAAGTACCAAAATGTATCGTGATCTTCGACATATATTTTGGTGGAACAATATGAAGAGAGAGATTGCAAAGTTTATCTCGATGTGTTTAACTTGTCAACGTGTAAAGGTGGAGCATCTAGTACCTAAGGGTCCGTTGCAAACCACTTGAGATTCCTAAATGGAAGTGGGAACATATTACCATGGATTTCACATCTGGGTCTTCTTACTACTTTCTCAAGGCATCAATGCTATTTGGGTTATTGTTGATAGATTAACCAAGTCTCGCTTCATTTCTTGCCGATACGGAGACTTATTCCTTGAACGCCTTGCTAGTATGTACATGAATGAGATTGTGAGGTTGTATGGCATGCCTGTATCCATAGTTTTGGATCGTGACCCAAGATTCACTTCAAGATTTTGGGTTAGCTTGCAAAAAGCTATGGGCACGGATTTACGATTGGCTTCTCGCATACCATCCTCAAACGGACGGACAATCGAAAGGACTATTCAAACTCTTGAAGATTTATTAAGACTCGTGTCCTAGACTTCAAGGGCGCTTGGGATAAGTATTTACCATTGGTGGAATTCTCCTACAACAACAATGCTTATCGTGCAAGTATAGGTGTGGCTCCATTTGAAGAATTATATGGACGAAAGTGTCGCTTCTCCAAAGATGTTGGGGACGAGGTGGGTGAAGCAACATTGTTTGGACCCGAGTTGAGTACGTATGACTACTTTTAAAAGATCCAAATGATTCGACAACGATATACAAACGACACAAGATCGACAAAAGAGTTATGCGGATCTTCATCGAAAGGACGTGGAATTTAGTATAGGGGATCATGTATTGTCATGAAGTTGCTCCATGGAAGGGAGTTACAAGATTTGGGAAGAGAGAGAAAGCTCAATCCACGATTTATCGGTCCATTTCAAATTCTTAACCGAGTAGGAAATGTAGCCTATAGACTCGCGTTACCTCGAGTATGTCTCGTGTTCATAATGTGTTTCATATATCTCGCATTTCAGAAATATTTGAAAGACCCGAACCACGCTATATAGAGTTAGAACCCAGACGAGATAGCCAAGACTTAACGTATGAGGAGGTACCGCCAAGATCTTGGATAGGAAGGAGCATGTCCCACGCTAAGAAAGGTCATACCACAAGTTAAAGTTCTCGTGGAGGAATCATGCTATAGAGGAAATGACCGGAATTGAAACGGAAATGAAAGCGAGGTATCCTCACCTTTTCAAACACTGTGTATCGTGACGCCAATTTCGAGGACGAAATTTCATAAGGAGGGAGGTTGTAAGACCCCAACTTATTATTAATGAAATTTAATTTTCTATTTATTATTTTGAAATAGTAAGGGTTGATTTGATTAATGTGGATAGTTAGGGGTAAAATACGCAAATATTTCAAAATAAGCAAGTGGTTATAAAATATTCATTGTTGTTTGGGAATATTCGTTTGGTCGTGGAATATTCAGATCGCTTGTGGGAATATTCGTATTTACAAATACAAGCATGTGTGGGCCCATAACGGAAAGCGATTGGATGAAGAAAACGACAAATATAAGTTGTTTAAAAATAATAGAGTAGTTGTTACCGTTAATATTGTTAAAATACTCGGTGGTTAAAACACAGTAGCACACGGTATTGCACCAATTATTGATTCTTACGTAAGAAGGCACTACTCAATAATGGTTACAGTAATTAATGTTCAAGATTTTATTTTATTGATTCAATAATTGCCGCATTGATATTTTATATTACTGTTGTTTCAATAAATTGTCATTACACAAGGATTTTCCATTATCGGAGCAATAATTCATATTATCTGAATAATATTATTGGATAACATTATTGGCAATGTCTAGAAAGTTCGTCTAAGGAGAGGTTTGGTCACCTAATTGCGGCAAAGAAGGAGAAATCTTTATTGAAAGCCCCTTTCCTAGGAACCTCGGTTGTCAATAATATCATGATTCTAATATTATTTGTGAATAATTAATTATTGATTCATATGATAAGAAAAATATTGATTTTATGTGGATATAGATGGAGAAAATTTTAATGTGACAATTGTTAAAAATGAAATTTTATCTTTTTCTCGATAAAATAATTATTTAAATATATTATTATATTTTAATAATATAATAATGGTGATATTTTTACAACGAATGTGGGATATATGAGTATACGAGGAGGAAGAGTATTTTTGTTGCAATAAATGTTTAAAACATGTTAAACATGCTCTGCGGGACCCCATTTATTATTCCGAAATTTGATTATAAATTGTAAAATCGCCTGCTTATGGATTTCGGCCAATTTCTCGCTTTGAATTTGGAAAAACTTTCTTCTCAGTAAAGTTGTAGAGAATTGAATTTTCTATAAAAATTCATGAGATTCAATTTTCCGCAAAAGGTCTATTTATTATGAATTATTGAAGCTCAAGTCTCAAAATAATTGATTTCTCGGAAGTTTAAAATATTTAAAATTAGAAAACATTTTTTTTGTTGTTAGTCTTGTGTAGTAAAGTTTCAAGGTGGTCGATGTTGGGCAAATTAAGTGTGCGTTGGAAAATATATATATTATTAATTTATTAAATTTTCTGCTTTGGTGTTCTAAGCAATTTCCTATAAATAGGGTGCTTAGGTTAGAATTGAAAATCACACCGTAAACTCAAGTTTTCTCTCTATATTGTCGAAATTTATTCTTGTGAGTATTTTGAGTATACTTTGAGTATTGCTATACGGTGCAAGTTCAAGTCATAGCCTATATCTGGTGTTTCAACTAGAAGTACTGTCTTTGTGAGGTAAGGGATATTTTTTTTTTTTCGTAATGATATTATTTCTTCAATATCATTATGCTGAAATATTTATCTGAAGTTTTTATCAAATTTGGAACTTTTGGTGTCGGAGTTACTATTCACGTATATGACACTATTTACGAATACGACACTATTCATAGAAAAATGAAAATTTTCCCTTTTCATCTAAAATATCTATTGTGGATACTAGCTTTGATTGTATCCATGTTTTGATCATTCTTGAATTTTACACCACTATAATTATTTTTGAGGTATTTTTGGACATGGATAAAATATCTATTGATGATGAAGGAGAAACATTGAATGTGCACAAAGTGATGTCTCCACAATTATTGGAGAAATGGAAGAAGAACCCTAAGGAGAACAAAAGGTCGACAAATTTGGGAGCAAGTAGTAAAGCCTCTGCAAGAGAAAGATAGATAGAGGAAGAGAGCTCGAGTCCGATGACTCAGAGAAGCGTAAATCACACCACGGGAAAGAAATCAAAAGTTGTGAAGAAAGTCGGTGATGAGAAGAAAGCCCAGCCCCACCAAGGAGAGTCTCCTCAAAGGACAAGGATAAAGAAGAAAAAGTCCTAACCACTGAAACAACAAAAAGAAGAAGCAGCAGGTTGCTTCAAGGGCCAGTTAGCAAGAAAGCTAAGGTGGAAGACACACCAACCTTAGCTTCCCAAATCAGTACATCAGACGAAGAAAGGGACGTAGTCGCAGAAGAAAAGAAATAGATGTCAAGGTCCAATCCCTACAACAAAGATCCGTAAATGAAAATGAAGTCGATGAGATGGAAGAAAGTGCAAAGAATCACGATGAAGAAGAATGTGCAAGCCTGGCTAATTCTCGTGAGTAGTCACTCGATGATAAAGAAGAAATCCAAGATGACCAAATTGCATCCCCAAATGCAATCGCCCCTAATGACCCAAGATGATAGGTCAAGTAATGCCGGTTCAAGAAGAAGAAGAACTTTCCCCACCAAATCTAGAAGCCACCTTTGTTGAATCAAGAGTTGATGAGATGACAGAAGAAGAGACTGTTCATGCCAATGCTGAACCTCAAAGAAGTCTGTCTGCTGAATCAGAGAAGTCAGAGTCTGAAGAAGAAGAAGAGTCTGACTCTCCCATACCTGAACCTCGAAGAAGAAGGAAAAGCTATAGACTGAAAGCAAAGTTTGCCTTCAAAAGAAGCGATGGTCAATCAAATGCCATCATTGAATTGAGTGATGACGAAGTCCAGATCCTGTGGAGAAAATGTCAAGAAGAAACCATCAATGAAGAAGATGAATCAAGAAGATCCGGGTCAAGAAGGTTCTCGAGAATGAAATGCAAAGAAGAGGAATTCCTCACCGAAAATGATCAAGAAAGTTCAGTTCCGAGAGAAGAGATCAAGAAGATTCGGTTCGCACCTCGTGAAGCGTATCATTTAACAAGAAGATTATCCAGCCCCTCTCCTGCAAGATTTAACAGAAGGATCGTAGAGGAAGTGTTAAATGATCTAACAGATGCTTCACCAGAGAGATGGTTCTTCCAGTGGATGCCGTGGATAAAGGCCTTTACTGAAAAAGATGGAAGCTACTTCAGTTGGTGTTACAAGCAGTTTTCAAGCATGGAACTGGTGGCTCAGAACTTTCCAAGAGTAAAGAAGTATGCCACCAATCTGATCAAAGACAAGCCCCACTTCAAGGTCTATCGTCATGCTGAAAATCTCTACATCCCTTACGATCGTAGAGTGGATTTTCAAGGGAGGAGGAACATGACTAAGGAGGTGACTGTAGAATCTAGTCACTCCACTGCTGATGATGCTCTAGCCCAAAACTAGAAGCCTCCTTATGCCCAAACACTTCTATCAGATATTCCCTCATCCTCAACCTCAACCAGTGATTGGAACTCAACGATTATCCAAATTCTCCAGACCTTTGAAAATCTGTCTAAGGATGAAAATCATAGAGTCCAAACAGATACTCAACCAGCTTTTGCCCAACAAAAGGATCAAATTACTTTGGAGCAAGAACTACAAAAGAGCTCTGATGATCTAAGCAAAAAGATATCTATGCTCACTGAAGAATCACAGAAGTAGACAACTGCAGGAGATGATTATTTCCAGCCCAAGCTTCAAGCTATCTTGGCTGATGTATCTCTTAAACTCCAAGAGAGAGATAACATCTATCAGAAGGCCATACAAGATCAGAAGGCAGAAGCTCTACAAATTCAGAAGGCCAATGCAGAGCAGATCGAAGCCCTCTCTGACAAGATTGATGATATGAGGCAGACCTTCTCAGTACAACTTGAGCTAGGCCAGCAAGAACTAAAGTTTGAAGTTACCAATTCCTCCTACCTAATGGAGCAGCTTATATCCAACATGGAGCAGCTCTCTCAAATGATTGATGACAAAAAAGGGGAGAAAAAGAGGCATAGAAAGAAGAGGAGCAAGAGGCACTCAAGGAAGAGCAAAGGGTTAAGGAGAAGAAGTCAAAGAAGAAGAAAGCAGCTGCAGATAAAGAGTCATCATCTAAGGGGGAGCCAGAAGATGATGATAACAAGATTGCAAAGTCTGAGGGGGAGCATGATCAGAAGGATGCTGAAGGGGAGCGAGAAAAAGAAGAACAATCAAATGAGTAGCTGATTAACAAGTATCCTGGAAACATACATGAGCCAAGGAGGTACATCTCTAACCTGTTAGGTATGTTCTGGATCCAGGATGTAGAATGTCTGAATATATAAATTGCCATATCAATATAAATGACATTCATGATTATCTGTTTTAGAAATACAAATTGCTCACCGTATATATAAGATTCATTCATTCATAACATGCATATGCACTAAATGTTTTTGTTATAATCAAATAGGGGGAGATTGTCAGGAATAAACATGTGAATGATATTCCTATTTAATATATGATTTGATTATGATATATATATGAATGAATATGCAAGTGTGATTGCATTAAGAAAAGCTGTAAAGTCCTTTGATAGATAATAGAAGTATATGTACAAGGACTTAGAATGAATTGATCAAATATGTTAGGTTGATCCTACATAAGCAAAACAGCTTTGTAAAGTCCTTAAAAAGAAATGATGTACAAGGACTATAAATATAGAAAGATTAAGCTTGTTAGGTTGATCTTATGATGTAATAGATAGGCTAGTCTGATCGTCGAGAATTGCACCAGAAGTCGTAGTCTGCCAGGTGAGTCAAGGTTAACTCGAGAGCTATCGAGGCAGAATAGGAGTATGCAAGATAGTAGATCTCAGAGTTCGTAGACTGCCAGGGGAAACGAAGAAGGATCGTAGTGTATCGAGTAGAGCTTCCTCGGGATCGTAGTGTCTGCGAGGAAGGAATGTTCCAGAATCGTGAGACACTTTCCACGAGCCGACCGGCCATCCGCCCGGGCCAAGACAGAAACATAGACTACACTCAGAGTCGTAGAGTCTATTGATGACAAAGCCAAGTCAAGGATCGTAGATCACACTCTGAGTTCGTAGAGTCTATTGATTACATGCAGAGATCATAGTCAAGCAAGATCAGATGAAGACGACAAGCACAAGGTAGAAATCGTAGAGTGTCAAGATCTGATCTCGGGATCGTAGTGTCTGCACCAGCCGAAGCTGAATCGTAGAGTGCAGAACTACGACCTCAAAAGAAGTGCTCACAGTGCCAAGGAAGAATCGTAGAGCATATACGACTCTCAACATATGAGCACTCCTAGAATATCCAAAGGAACGAAGCCTTTGGTTCAAGTTGCAAGCTACATCCCAGGAAACCAGAGAGCACTCAAAGAATGGCATGCAGGATAACAGAAGATCTCAGCACCAACCCAATCAACATTAAGATTGAGGTGTAAGGCCATTCGTGATGAAGTCTTCCACAAGGAGATCCAAAGAAGACTTCAGAAGCTGACTAAGGAAAGTCAGCTTATGCAGTAGCTATCAAGTGAACAGAAGACAACGATCTTGGAAGAAACCAAGATCGTAGTGTTTGCCAAATAGAGAAGGAACTGATGGAAGGTGAACCGAGGTACTGGCCAGCTTCTGAAGAGCAAGGCTAAAGTGATTAAGTGCAGGGTCAGTTCATTGATGATAAGTGAGCGGAAGATCACAAGGAGAAAGCAAGCTGGACGCGCCACACAAATCAAAGTGTCTTGATATTCGGAAGGGGACCAGAGCAAGGAATTAGGCCATCAGTGTTTGAGAACAGTCGAAGCAAACAGAAGTATTGAAGCACTGAACAATACAAAGAAGAGGTGTTCTACATTGAAGATCCAATCAACACTCTTCAAGATCGTAGTGTTAACCCTACCAGTCAATGAGCAACACTCAACAAGACACTACGATAAAGTCCTTGAAGACGTGCATCAGAATCGTAGAGTCCAAATAAACTGAAGACTGAAGCATTGGCAAAGGTTCAATCTGAAGGGTAATATTTGGACAAGTACTTATTGAGAGCATCGATGCAATAGGACAATTTCTGATCGAGGAATCAGAAAGAGGTAATAAAGTCTTCGACCTGCCCAAGACATTAAAGTGTACATCTGACAGGGTAGGTGAAACAATAGACTGCAGCGTCAGAAAAAGTATGACAAGTCACATCAAGCAGTCTACATTAAGCAACTTAAGATCTGTGAAGATATTTGAATAGCCTTCATCAGCTACTTTCCAACCGAAGGATTGGGAAGGAGTATAAATAAGGAAGAGCTTCAAAGATAAAAGGTTACCGAGTTGCTTAGAGTTTGGAGAGAAGGTGGACCGATCTAAACCATGTGAAACAAAGAGTCCAAGGCTCACTCTACGATCCACCAAGAACACTCGAAGTCGATAAAGAAAGGAGTAGAAGTGTGAGTTCTACTATGTAGAAGTGAGAGTTCTATTACATGAAGAGTGTTCGAAATCGCCGAGAGAAAGAAGAGCATCACATGACATCTTGTTGTCCATCATGGGAAGACTCTAAGTATAATAGAGAAGAGCCTCACACCATCTTAGCAAGTCCATCATGAGAAGGCATCAAGTAGCGTAAGGAGATCACAAAAGCCATCTTGGTGTCAAACACGAGAAAGCTTCTAAGTACCTAATAGAAGATCCTACAAATCGACCTTAGAAGCCTCTCATATGCGCTTATCAAGTACCAAGGAGAATGATCTTCAAGGCGCTTCAACAAGGGTCATCCAAATGGTTGAGTAACCAAAGAACTCGAGCATCATGCAACACTCAAATGCACTTCAAGGATGATCAAGCTAAGTCGCTAAGTATAGAAGATGTTCGAGCATGAAGACATCTTAGTAGCTCGCACCTCCAACAACAACAAACAAACAACTCAACAAAGCTGTGGCACGAGGGGTCCTTGTCCAGAGGGACTAAATGAAGCGTGGCTCGAGGGGTCCTTGTCCCGGAGGGACTAAATGAAGCGGGGCGAAGGGTCCTTGTCTGAGGGACTAAACGAAGTTCCAAGCTCTTTGGGCTTGAAGAGTTCCAAGGAACTAGAGGAGTTCCAAGGTCACGCATCCTCAAGGAATCTTAGTGATTTAGGGTGCTGCCCTTCCTTAGTGGAAATCCTGCTAGTTGAAAGCAGAAGAGTGGATTAGGAGCTTGAGTCTCTGAACCACTTAAAACTCCTTGTGTCTTTTACATTATGTCATTTACATTATGTACTATAACTGCTATAACTACTATGTATGTTTTAACTGCTTGCAACTAAACTTACTCTACGAACAATGTATGTATGATTATGAATATATCAATGAAGGGGATCTTTTACTTATTCCGCTGTGCTTGAAAAGATTCTCATGTTTGTCATATGTTGATTATGAACAATATAATATAAACCAGAAAAGTATTTGAAATAAAAAGGATCTATTCAACCCCCCCTTCTAGATCTATTGTGCCCTCTGGAAACTAACAATATAGATTAAAAAGAGAGAGAAATGACCACTTTCATTTTTATTTCTCTCCAAGACCTTCTCTCTCTAAAATCCAAAAATGTAGAGTGAGAAAGTGAGATAGGATAAGCAATAATCACCCATAGCTAAACAAAAATGCAGATCCATAGATCGTAATCATAGATCAAGCATGAATGAGGTATAAACCCTAATTTTGTAAATCATATGATTTTATGTTAATGATTTATTAGATTTGTGTATTAGGGTGTCATTTGATGATCTTGGTTGTTAAAACCTAGATCCATATCATTTTGATTCTCGAAATTTGAGTTTTAGAAATCTGGAAATGCTTAAAAATGGCCTGACAACCCATATGTCGAGGCCATGATCTTTATCTGTTAAGTGTTAGTGTTGTTTTATGTTATAGATCTATAGTATGATATGTAGTCTTTGTTCTGAAACTTGAAACAGAGTCATATCATGTCTAGATCGTAACTTATGAGCAGTCAAAAGCCGTTGACCGTTCACGGAAATCCAAATCTGGGCAACCCAGAAAATTCCCGTAAACCCGTAAATTCTCGACAAGGTTTTCCAAGCCTTAGATCTTGCCGTATATTAGTGTTTTAGCTATGTTGTTGTTTTTGATCCTTGTAGCGACATGTAATCTACATACTCAAACCATTAGATCACTTGGATCTTGATCGTAACCAGTAATCAATGGTCAAACATGTTGACCAATCGTCTGTTAATTTCGAAAACCCGTAATTCACCAAGAACAGCTTTTTTTGTGCATGTTGGTAGAAGCTTGAATCTTAGGAGTTTGGTATTGTTATGATGATATGATTATATATAAATGTACCTCAAGTGTTATCTACATCGATTGAACTCTTAGATCACATACAAGAAACTCCGAACGCATGGATCAAAGACCGAAAGTAACTCTCGAATCGTTTCTTCATTTCGAAACCCGTAAATGAAGAACAACTCAAATGCATTTCTTGATGCCTATAACTCACCGATTAGTTGTTGGATGGCCATGAACTTGATTTATAATAGTTGTATTGCATGTATACTACACTATTAATGCTATATACAACTCTAATAACATCCAGAACATGAAGATTTATGTGGTCAAAGTAGCAACCTTATAACTGGCGATGAAGCTCAAGAATAGTGGCAAGAACACCATTAACGACGGATTCGTCACCTAAGGCCCCTATAGCGACACTTAATTTTGAAAATTGATTATTTTAATTAAATAAATAGATAAAATAGGTTTTTAATTATTAAAAATTCAAAATAAATTTTGAAAAATTATTTTAAAGTCTGAAAATTAGTTTTTAATTATTTTCAGTATATTTCATAAATATTTAATATTTTTGAAATATAAATGGTATTTAATTTATTTAATTATAATATTAAATAAATTATTTAAAAATGATTTTAATACATGAAAAATTTTGAAAAATAATATTATGGTATAAGAAAATATTTAAAGATATTTTCAAAGGACTTTTTAATATTTTGTGATGAATTTCACTAATTAATTAATATTAATGACAATTAGTTTATTTAGTAAATATATTAAATAAATTAAGGAAAAATAGAATTAATGATTTAAAAAGTATATAAAATGATTTAAGTGATATAAAAATATTTTAAGTTATAACCTATAACTTTTGATATTTTGTCATGAAAATATTAATATTTTAATATTAATAGCAATTATCGGATAATGAATTTAAGTGTTTAAAAATCATATAAAGGTGATTTTAAAGTATTAAAATAATTTGTGATATTATAAGTATATTATAATATTATGACATATATTTCATTAATATTTGATAATAAATAAATATTAATGATAATAGAATTATGTGGTATTTAATTCATTTAAATACGCTTTTTAATGATTAGAAAATCAAGATAAATAGTAATAATTATTTAAAAATTATTACGAGCTTATGAAAAAATATGTTGATCGATTATATAATTATCTTAGATAATGCTTAAGTGTTAGGCAAAGTTTAATTGAACTTAAACTCTCGAAATTTTGTCCGATTAGATTCTATGGGATGTTAGAATTTGTTCTTGATTCAACTCGAACTTAAATAATTCGACTTGATGCTAAGTTTTATGTATTGAATAGGCGATAGGGTTATGTGTTATGTGTTATATGTTTAGGTTATTCTATGTATATCTATATATATAATAGTATTATATTGTGATGATATTATTCTAATATTGAGATCTATATTACTAATATTAGGTCTTGGATAAAAGCGTATAAATTGCATAACCAAGAATCAATCTGCTCATGCAAGTTTGTTTTTACTTAACTCTACTAAGAGTTGTTTTATTCGGATAAGCTTATGGTTAATCATTGTTGGTTGCCATGAATTGTACTATGTACATATTGCATGTATAAATCAGGTATGCAAGGTTGATCACCTTCATTACCAGTTGGTTCAGATATATTTGTTCATGTTTAATACTTGTTCAATCAAAAGTTTGTTCCTGCTAGTTCACAATTATATTATTGAATTATAGCCACTTTATTATTCGATTCTTTTTCAATCATGATATATCGTTATATTGTTGAACTTAAACTTCATTGGGCAATCCTTATGCTCACCCTTAATATATCATGATAAAACATTGCAGATTAAGACGAACGCGCCGGATACAAGAAAAGATTAAAGACAGTTCTAGCTTAAAGTTAATGTGCGCGATTAGTTTTGTAATAGTATAGTTTGATAATGATGTTATGTGTTAGATAGTTATGAATTGTGTATAAGTTAAGGTTACTCGACCTTGGGGAATAGTGTGTAATGTATTGTATAAACAATTTATGTTTATATCTTCCGCAAATATAGTAATAGTGTTAGAATGATTGAACTGGATTCGCGGTGATTCGAGACCTCAGATTCGGGGCCATCACAGTTGGTATCAAAGCTGTAGGTTATGAACCTTAGGTAGGAATACCTGAGACTAATAACCGCAGTGATTAGGATAAGATTTAACTCATATAGAGTTAGTTGGTCGGTAAGATTCAAAGACGAATCTCGACGAGTTATAAGATATAGAGTTCCCTAACTCTGATAATAAAGTTGAACAGTAGTGGTGAATAGATAGAGTCTAAAAGTCTAAAAGTGCAGTGATAGGAGATCGTAAAACAAAATGATCAAGATATAGAAATGAATCATAATATATACGATGAGATCACCCCGTGATCTGATTAGGTGATAGCAGGGAGAAGAATCAATCTGATGATTGGAAAGTTTACAGCAAGATTATTGTGTGAATTGGTACAGATTCAGGAAAGGATTATGAATACGGATTAAATGAAATTCGTATTGAGAAGGGAGTTAGTGTTAGGTGGGGATTCAATTGAGGATTCATGTCTTGCAAATTGAGTTGTATGATTCCTTGTGTGGGCGGGGAATTGTACTTGGTGTAACAACTACTTAGTTCTGACAATGATAATCATTGAAATGTTTGTGTCACGCTATTTGATATATGCATGTTAAGAGGGTGATTCCTTTCTCATGTGTATAATAGATAGATAGGTCATAGGTAGAGGATATAAGGTTAAATACGAGTTCTTAAAACTCATACTTATGTGACATTCTTGATTCATAGTTATATGAAATGTTTATGAACCCCTCAGCGAATGGATGCCAAAGGTCTGACTAGGACAAGTTCTTTAACTCATATGATCGTGGCAAGTAAATGAACTTATAAGTGTGGTTTGACGAACTGGGTATAGTTATATGTAAATGGAGTATTAAAGATTAGAAGAACATATAGATTGTAAAGCAACTGATTATTAGTTAAGAAAAAAGTTTTCCAAAACTCCTAGCTATGCTAGACTTCGAAATTTTGACATCAAGCTAAATACGCACTATGTACTTTTAAAAAAAATTATTGTAGACTCGTAATCATTTTTGAAACGGTTTAAAGTATAGTATATGCTACTTATTTCAGCTAGACGCAAATGATTTGAAATATCAAAATATCTTTTATTTATCACTCATGTATCATTTAACCTGGTGCAGAGATGATAAAAAGTTGATGGAGTTGTAAATAAAGGAATACTTAGTGTGAATTTGATCTAAAATCGTTGTTCCACTATTGTATAATATGTTATGACAAAGTCATACAATGACGACATCCTCAAACGGACTGTTAATACAGTACGACATCATGACGTCATTCTCGAAAATGTTTTTAAAATCTTAATTTGCCAACGGAGTTTGGCTACATCTAAATAATTCGATTGAATTGAATTATTGACATGAGTCTATGCTATTCGATTCAGCTAGACTAATGTTTATGAAAACTCTAAGTGTTCATTGAAAGAAATTTTCCGACCCAAATTGTTTTGAAAGTAATCCTATGATAAGACTAAGGTGGACTATGTTGTTTGGATAAATAATCCAATCAAGTAGTGTAAATATTCGCTAGACATGATTAAAACGTTATGCATGACGTAAGAGTACGATAGGCTAATCGCCTAAAGTACTAACAACAGTAGTTTACTTTCTTTGTGATTATAAACATACCAAGTAATGTATTGTTTTGCGGTATGATAAATACCATTAAAACTATGTGTTCATGGTCTATATGACCCCTCAGCACAATTTGAAAACTTTTACTCTTGTGAGTGGTGTATTGGGTAGCATGTGATAATGTGTGTGAAGGGTGTAAGCTGTGACGCCCCCAAAATAGGTATACATCACCCATTCTGAGTTGTCAATACATGGTACAGAAACAACTACAACTTTATTATTACAACAATAAAACTGTGAGTTTGAATACAAATATTATCTTCTAGACAATATCTATACTCAGATAAATCCTCATCACATTTATTGACATATTATTTTACAAAAATGGTGAGGACTACTAAATAACTCTCTCTAGAACTTTCATTCCATACCCCGACTCGTACTCGCTATATTCTCGCCTCCTGAGAAGAAAAATAGAACAAAAAGGAAAAGGGTGAGCTCAACTAGCCCAGTAAAGAATATTATGACTAAGATAATATCAACAAATTATCGTTAGTCTTCAACAGGGAAAAAATCTAATAGAATACAATAGACAACAAATTTTAAATCAATATTCGCAGCGGAAATAATAATTCATTAGAAGAGTTAAGTAGAGTATCCAAACTACTATCTTCTATGTATGAATTAAAAGTTCATCGCTCATCTTTTATCCCCGTAACATCAACCAATATATATCTCGAATCAAATATTCATCTTTGCACTACAGCCAAAGATATTCATCACCGGTCATGTTCATCTAAACACTGCTCATCTTTGCACTACGGGCCAAAGATATTCTTTAGAAATCATTCATCTTTTGCACTACAGCCAAAGATATTCAATAATATCATCATTTAAGACCGAGGATGATGAAAAATATTTTAAAGAAACGAATCCAAAGGAAACAAAAATGACAAGGATTAAGGATTAAGGATTAAGGATTCGTGACTTTGTTTTATCCATGTCCAAAAATACCTCAAAAATAATTATAGTGGTGTAAAATTCAAGAATGATCAAAACATGGATACAATCAAAGCTAGTATCCACAATAGATATTTTAGATGAAAAGGAAAATTTTCATTTTTCTATGAATAGTGCCAGATTCGTAAATAAAGGTCAGATATCGTGAATAGTGCAGATATCGTGAATAGTAACTCAGACACCAAAAGTTCCAAATTTGATAAAAACTTCAGATCAATATTTCAACATAATGATATTGAAGAAATAATATCATTACTGAAAAAAATAATATCCCTTACCTCACAAAGACAAGATTTAATCAAAACACCGGATATAAAGCAATGACTTGAACTTGCACCTTATAGCAATACTCAAAGTATAATCGAAAATACTCACAAGAATACGCCGATAATATAGAGAGAAAAACTTCAGCCGTGTGTGATTTTCAATTCTAACCTAAGCACCCTATTTATAGGAAATTGCTTAGAACACCAAAGCGTAAAATTTAATAAAGTAATAATATATATATATATATATATATATTTTTCAACGCACACTTAATTTGCCCAACATCACCACCAACCAAATTTACTACACAAGACTAACAACAAAAAAAAAATGTTTTTCTAATTTTAAATATTTTAAACTTCCAGAAATCAATTATTTCGGAGCTTTAGAGCTTCAATAATTCATAATAAATATCCCTTTTGCCAGAAAATTCAAATCTCACGTCTTTTTATAGGAAATTCAATTCTCTACAACTTTGCAGAAGAAAGTTTTTCCAAATTCCAAACAAAAATTGACCGAAATCCATAAACGGGCAATTTTACAAAAATAATCAAATTTCAACAATAAATGGGGTCCACCGATATATGTTTAACATGTTTTAAATATTTATTGCAACAAAAATACTCTTCCTCCTCGTATACTCATATATCCCACATTCGTTGTAAAAATATCACCATTATTATATTATTAAAATATAATAATATATTTAAATGAATTATTTTATCGTAAAAGATAAAATTTCAATTTTCAACAATTGTCACATTAAAATTTTCTCCATCTATATCCACATAAAATCAATATTTTCTTATCATATGAATCAATAATTAATTATTCACAAATAATATTACGTAATCACAATATTGACAACCGTGCGCTTCCTGTGAAAGAGGGGCTTTTCAATAAAGATTTCTCCTTCTTGCGCCGCAATTAGGTGACCAAACCTCTCCTTAGATGTAATTTTCTAGACAATGCCAATAATGTTATCCAATAATATTATTCGGATAATATGAATTATTGTCTCGATAATGGAAAATCTTGTAAATGACAATTTATTGAAACAACAAGAATATAAAATATCAATGCAAAGAATTATTGAATCAATAAAATAAAATAATTGAACAATAATTATCAGAACCATTATTGAGTAGTGCCTTCTTACGTAAGAATCAATAATTGGTGCAATACTGCAGTGTATCGTGTTTTAACCACCGAGTATTTTAACAAGATTAATTCAGTAATAACTACTCTATTATTTTTAAACAACTTATATTTGTCGCTTTTCTTCATCCAATCGCTTTTAAGTTATGGGCCCATTATGCATTTGTCGCTACCGTCGTATTTAATATTCCTCGAACGCATCTAATATTCCACGACCAAACGAATATTCCCTAATAACAATGAATATTTTATAACCACTTGCTTATTTTGAAATATTTATGATTTTTACCCCTAACTATCCACATTAATCAAATCAACCCTTACTATTTCAAAATAATAAATAGAGAAAATTAAATTTCATTAATAATAAGTTGGGGTCTTACAACCTCCCTCCTTATGAAATTTCATCCTCGAAATTGACGTCGTGCACTGTGTTTCAAAAGGTGAGGATACCTCGCTTTCATTTCCGCTTTCCAATTCCCGTGTCATTTCCTCTATAGCATGATTCCTCCACGTAACTTTAACTTGTGGTATGACCTTTCTTGCGTAGGGACATGCTCCTTCCTATCCAAGATCTTGACAGTACCTCCTCATACGTTAAGTCTTGGCTATCTCGTCCGGTTCTAACTCTATAACGTGGTTCGGTCTTTCACATATTTACGGAAGTATGATATGTGAAACACATTATGAACACGAGACATACTTTGAGGTAACGCGAGTCTATAGGCTACATTTCCTACTCTCGGTCAAGAATTTGAAATGGACCAATAAATCGTGGATTGAGCTTTCCTCTCTTCCCAAATCTTGTAACTCCCTTCCATGGAGCAACTTGCAACAATAATACATGATCCCTATACTAAATTCCACGTCCTTTCGATGAAGATCCGCATAACTCTTTTGTCGATCTTGTGCCGCTTTTGTATCGTTGTCGAATCATTTGGATCTTTTCCGTAGTCATACGTACCAACTCGGGTCCCAACAATGTTGCTTCACCCACCTCGTCCCAACATACTGGAGAGCGACACTTTCGTCCATATAATGCTTCAAATGGAGCCACAACTAAACTTGCTTGATAACTGTTGTTGTAGGAGAATTCCACCAATGGTAAATACTTATCCCAACTGCCCTTGAAGTCTAGGACACAGAGTCTTAATAAATCTTCAAGAGTTTGAATAGTCCTTTCTGATTGTCCATCCGTTTGAGGATGGTATGCCGAACTGAATCGTAAATTCGTGCCCATAGCTTTTTGCAAGCTAACCCAATCTCACAATCTCATTCACGTACATACTAGCAAGACGTTCAAGGGAATAAGTCTCCCGTATCGGTAAGAAATGAGCAGACTTGGTTAATCTATCAACAATAACCCAAATAGCATTGATGCCTTGAGAAACCGTAGGAAGACCCGTAACGAAATCCATGGTAATATGTTCCTACTTCCATTTCGGAATCTCAAGTGGTTGCAACGGACCCTTAGGTACTAGATGCTCCGCCTTTACATACTCTAGGTGTTCATATAACAATTTCACATTTTCGAATTCGTTAACTCGGAATTCACCTTTTAGTTCATTTTGAGCGTTTGTTTATCGCTTTCGACCGTTCAATACTCGTTTTCTTCGTTATAAGTCGGAATTAGACAATTCTTGCTTCCATGACTCTTAAATACCTTATCTCACATGTTGACATTGGAAACTAGCATTTTCAAGTCACACGACAACTTTTGACCCTTAATCCGAGATTTCTACGTTTTCGACGTTCAACGTCTATTTTTGTAAAATTCGCCATAACTTCAAGCATCGTCGTGTTCTATAAGTCAAATCAAATGGAACACTCCATTGATTCATCATCTACATCCTAACCAAACAATATGAACATACCTAGCTATGATAGTTCTCAAATCGTCCCTATCACAACCACGCTCACATTCATAACTTTTCTTCGGTTTTTAACTAATATAAACACTTACAATTTTCATTCAACCATGACCTATCAATGTTTTCATTATTAATGGTCATCCTTATTCCTCCGCACAAAACATGCTCCACCAATCTACGATTCTCTACGAGAAAGAAATCGAAAAAGATGAAGATTAATGTTTACGGGATATTACCTTTGCAATTCTTCACGTTCTTGATAAACGCCTTATGGGTTGCTTGAAAGTAGATTGGTTATGTGTTTCTAACTCTTTCTCTCTCTCAATATAGGTTGGACAATCTTTGTAAAACACTAAAAGACCAACCCTAGCTTTGTATTTATAAGCAATCAACATGGGGGCAAAATGGTCCAAATGACACCTCCTTACTATTCCACCTCCTCTCCAACTTAGCCACCAAGTAATCACTTTACTTGGTGGCTAAGTGGCCGGCCCACCTCTTTCATGGATCATCCCATGGGTTGCCCCATGAGTTTTACCCATCTCGTGACCCACCGGTTCGACCCACGGTTTAACTTCTTGGTTTGGGCTTATCTTTAATTAATATTGGGCCTTGACTTGGGCTTGTTTACTTAATTCATTGGGCATGCTATTAATCCAAGTCCAATTGAATTCTACCAAATCCTTAACTCAAAATCCATTAGAACTTCTCGTATTCTACGCGTATAACTCCCGTATTCCCTTCGTTTAGTACTCATACAATATTCGCATTATGCGTTGTACTATTCTTCATACCATACTCGTATTCAACTAGTATAATACTCGTATCCCATACGTATAATAACCGAAATGATTATACGCCTTTCATTCCCCTTTCAAAAATCACTTTCACAAACCCTTAGGTTTTAAGTCCGCAGGCTAAAACTTCATTTTCCATAACGGAAATATTATTGGATATTCCATAATATCCTCATATTCTATCATTACGCATTTCTTGGAATTTTGAACCTAAACTCCGAACAAAATCAGATGAATAGTGTTTTTACGGGAAAATTCTCGAAAAATATTTCTTTTCGTCATGATAATTCAAAATAATTAATCCTAGCACATAGCCAGAATACTAACCACATTCACACATTCTAGGTCATAAAACGACCTTCAAACATCGTACTCACATAATTAATCAATTAAATTCATTTAATCCACATAATCAAATAAAAATTTAATTCATTAAAAAGCCAAAATTCTCGGGCGTTACATTCTTCCCTCCTTATAAGGATTCTGTCCCCAGAATCTTACTTAATCTTACATAAACAAATGAGGAAACTCTTCCTTCATTTTACTTTCGAGCTCCCACGTTGCTTCTTCAGCATCGTGGTTACTCCATATTACCTTTACTGAAGGTATTACTTTATTTCTCAAGACTTGTTCCTTCCTATCAATAATTTGAATAGGAAGTTCTTCATACGTTAAGTCTTTTTCTATTTGAATAGAGTTATATTCTATTACGTGCTTGTAGTCCCGGTTTATACTGGACGTAACAACTATTAATGTGAAACACATTGTGTATTCTTTTCCATCTCTGGAGCTAAAGCTACTTCATAAGCTACCTCTCCTACCCTTCTTAAAATTTCAAAAGGTCCTACAAAGCTTGGACTTAACTTTCCTTTCTTCCCAAAACGTATCTTCCCTTTCCAAGGCGACACTCTTAGAAAGACATACGATCCTACTTCAAATTCTCTATTCGCTAGATGAGGATCTGTATACTTCGATCCTTTGTCTATCTTGAGTCGCTACTAATTGGGTTCTTATTAACTCAACCATATCTGCCATTTGTTGTACCATCTCAGGTCCCAACATTCGACGTTTACCTACCTCATCCCAGCAAAGTGGTGTTCTGCACTTCCTACCATACAACGCTTCGTAAGGCGGCATGCCTATACTAGCGTGAAACTATTATTGTAAGCGAATTCCACCAAAGGTAGATGTTCCTCCCAACTCCCCTTGAAATCCATAACGCAAAATCTTAACATATCTTCTAGCGTTTGAATTGTTTGTTCACTTTTTCCATTCGTCTGTGGATGATATACCGTACTCAATCTCAAATACGTTCCCATTTGCTCTTGCAAACTCCTCCAAAAGTTTGACGTGAATTGTGGATCACGATCGGACACAATCGAAACAGGTACTCCATGTCTAGAAATAATTTCCTTGACATAAAGTTTAGCTAGTTGCTCTAGGTTATACCTAATTCCTATTGGTAGAAAATGAGCCGATTTGGTTAACCGATCCACTATTACCCAAATAGCATCGTATCCTTTTCTCGTTGTTGGAAGTCCCACCACAAAGTCCATGGTGATATGCTCCCATTTCTACTCCGGAATCTCTAGTGTATGTAACAACCCACTCGGTCTTTGGTGTTCAGCCTTAAGTTTCTGACAAGTTAAGCACTTACTAACATATATTCTCATGATCTCCTCTTCATGTTCGTCCACCAAAAGTTCTGACGAAGGTCTTGATACATCTTTGTACTACTCGGATGTATCGAGTACCTCGAACTATGGGCCTCCCACATAATCTCTTCTTTCAACTCAGAATTATTTGGAATCCAAATTCTTCCTTTAAAACGAAGTAAACCTTCTTTATCAAGGTTATACTTAGTCTTCACATCATCTTTTATTATCTTTTTCATTCGCTCACATTCTTCAGTACTTATCTGTACTTCCTTAACCCGTTCTACTATCGTTGGTCGAGTCTCTATTGAGAATAACATCTCCACCGTTTCACTTGGTAACTTAACCTTTAACTCCATCCTTGCAATCTCAGTTATTAAATCATTCCGAGTCATTAACATTGACAGCTTTTCCCTACCCTTCCAACTTAACGCGTCGACTACTACGTTCGCCTTCCCTAGATGATATAAGATATCACAGTCGTAATCTTTTATCAACTCTAACCACCTTCTCTGCCTCATATTCAACTCCTTCTGTGTGAAGATATATTTCAGACTTTTATGGTCTGTGTATATCTCACACTTTTACCCATATAAATAATGTCTCCATATTTTTAAGGCAAAGACTACAGCTGTCAATTCCAGGTCATGAGTAGGATAGACCTTCTCATAATCCTTTAACTGGCGTGACGCATACGCAATGACCATGCCATGCTGCATGAGCATGCACCCAAGTCCTTTATGAGAAGCATTGCTATAAACTACAAAACTCCCCGTATCATCTGGTAAGGATAATACAGGTGCCTTACTTAGCCTCCTTTTTAGTTCTTGAAAACTATTTTCACACTTTTCTGTCCACTCATACTTCACCAACTTTCTTGTCAGATTCGTCAACAGAGTAGCTAATTTAGAAAAGCCTTGAATGAACCTTTTATAGTATCCCACTAACACCAAAAAACTCCGAACCTCGGTTGGCATTTTCGGTTGCTTCCACTCATTTACTGCTTCCACCTTCGCTGGATCTACGGATATGCCATCTTTATCTATAACATGTCCTAGAAACTGCACTTGTTCAAGCCAAAATTCATACTTAGTGAATTTCACATATAACTTCTCTCTCCGTAGTGTTTCTAACATTATTCTCAAATGTTCAACATGATCTTCTGGCGTCTTAGAATAGACTAGAATATCATCAATGAACACTACAACGAACTTGTCCAAATACTGTTTGAACACTCTGTTCATCATATCCATGAATGCGGCTGACGCATTCGTCAACCCAAATGACATAACTAGAAACTCATAATGCCCATAACGAGTTCTGAACGCCGTCTTAGGTACATCCTCCTTCCTCACTTTCAGCTGATGATACCCCGTACGCAAATCTATCTCAGAAAAATACTTTGCCCCTTTCAACTGATCAAATAGATCATCGATCATGGGCAACGGGTATTTATTCTTGATCGTTAACTTGTTCAACTCTCGATAGTCGATACAAAGTCGTAGTGACCCATCCTTCTTCTTTACAAACAATATCGAGGCTCCCCACGGAGACACACTCGGTTGAATGTACTTTATATGTAATAGTTCCTGTAATTGAACCATTAACTCATTCATTTCTACTGGCGCCATTCTATATGGTGCCTTTGAAACTAGTGCCGTACCCGACAGCAAATCAATCAAAAATTCTACATCCCTATCTGGCGGAATACCGGGTAACTCCTCGAAAAATACATCTGTGAACTCTTGAACTACCGCTATCTGTTCCAATGATGCTCCCGCTCTTTGGGTATCCACCACATGACACAGATAACCCATACATACCTTCTTCAACATCTTCCTAGCTTGTGTCATAGTTAGACAACAAGAACGTCCCGGTGATTTATTTCCATAAAACACCACCTCAGGTTTCTTAGAAAGCCTAAGGTTTACTCTCTTCCTATGACAATCTATTATCGCCATATAGTTAATTAACCAATCCATACCTAGAATTACATCGAATTCTCTTAACCTTATCGGTAAAAGATCTACCGATAATCTGTTGCCCCTAATATCTACGAAATAATTCCTATGAATGTTTTCAATGGGAATTATCTCTTCGTTTGCTACCTTAACGTCTAAAGGTATTTCTAACTTTTCAGGGTTTAATCCCAGTTGCTTAGCAAATCCACATGCTATAAACGAACAAGTAGCACCCGAGTCAAATAACATATAAGCATTTATTTCATTGACTAGAATGATACCTGCTACTACATCCGCTGATGCAACCTTATCTTGGACAGTCATATTAAACGTTCGGGCTGAGTGTAAGACCCCAGCTTTTATAAATAAAGATGAATTTTTTTTATAAATATTATTTTTGAATATTATGGAATAAATTTGATATAATGTTATAGTTGTGGGTAATATTTATAAATTTTTCAAAGTAAGAAAGTTGTTATAAAATATTCGTTTGGTCGGGGAATATTCTTTTTGTTAGGGAATATTCGTGACGACTTACTCAATCATTTGTGGACCCCATTAACTAAGTATTATCGTAGTTAGAAAAACGACAAAATTATTTTTCTATAAAAATAACTTCAGAGGTGTTACCATTAAAAACCGTTGAACTACCCTAAGAGTAAAAAATACAATGAATACGCGTAGTTGTATAGTAGCACACGATATTGATTATTGATGCTTACGTGAGAAGTCACTCACTATGCTCAATTATTGCTACAATAATTCTTTGCATCATATCTCTTATATTATTGATTCAATTATTGTCACACAAGATCATCTCAGATAATATGTTATAGTATTAAATTATTAATTGAGACGACAAGTTATAAATGATTAATAATTGTTGAAAGATTAAATATGTGTTGATTAAAATAAAATGATTTGTGGTAATATTTATTCAATCCTTGATGTATATAAAGAGTCTCATATGAGGCGTTTGTGGTAAGTTTGATTATTTTATGGGGGCCCATATGTCATCATCTAAGAGTCCTTCAATCAATAGTATTTACCTTCGTCAATAGTAATTACCTTCTTCAATAGTAATTACCTTCGTCAATAGTAATTACCTTCGTCAATAGTAATTACCCCTTCGCAAAATAGTAGTTGTCCCTTCAATATTACCAAGAGTTAACTACCCTCTTGATGTTCCAAGGGTTAATTACCCTTCGCAAATAGTAGTTGTCTCTTCAATATTACCAAGAGTCATTTTGACCTTCATTAAGACCAAGAGCCACCCCTCGCTTTTTCTATAAATAGAAAGCTCATTCCTTCATTATTTCTTACGAATTCAATTTGAAACTCTAGAGAGAAACTATAGAGAGAAAGAAGAAAAGTATTTTGCTACTTCACTTTTCCAATATTCACTCTTCTAAGGTAGGGAATATTATTTGTTGTACTCGTAAGGGGTGTTATTTTTTTTATTCATGAAGAGAACTTCATTATTCCATTCTTTATTATTCATTGGAATAACTCGTAAAAGTGGCATACCCTATACATGACCTCGTATATATGGAATACCCTATACTTGGTGAAATCCTTATATTATTCCATTCTTATTTATTCTCATTGGAATAACTCAGATACGCTGAATCCCCTATACTTGGTGACATTCTTCTATTATTTTATTATTCCGTTGGAACATCTTGTTCATGCTTTATGCTTTAACTGGTTCCGCCTTTTTATTATTCTCGCTCTTTATTATTCTATTGGAATATCCTCGTGCGTGTGTTTTACAATCGACTGGTTCCGCTCTTTATTATTCTCAGATTTATTATTCATTGGAATAACTCGTCTCGCTGGCACCGCATGCATGGTGATTTCTTTTGTTATTTCATTCGCTATTATACTCAAATAGGTTAAAATTTTGACTTCTATACTCCATGATTTTAGTGGAATATCCTTGATATTTGCGCTTCATCCAAAGATTTTTCATGAAAATATTTTTCCGAGCATTCTTGAATTTTACTCTACAAAGCAAAGATCATGTTGACAATTTGGGCGTTATTAGTTCTGAATAAATTAATTCGTGAACTTGTTTTATTGAATTATTATGTCATTGTCATCATCCTCATGTTATATTATGTTATCTTTGGCTTACGTGCATAGATGAACTTAGTATGATTATGACTAGGGATCATTCGGTATAATCATGGCTTGATATAAATGATGTGACAAAAGTCCTCACTATTCTGTTAAATAGTGTGACAATAAATGTAACGAGGACTCCTTGAGTATGGATATTGTCTAAATGACAATATTCCTATTAGAACTCTCAGTTTATGTATTGTCGTATGTTACACGACAGATGTATAATTAAGTTTGTATTTGAATTTATGTATCATGTAAGTGGCGACCCAAGATGGGTGACGTATACCTAATTTTGGGGGCGTTACACTGAGGGTCTACCCAATGATGGTGTTTGTCCAGTAATGGCTAAATTTGCACTTTCAGAACCCTTACTACCCTCCGCCCCCTTTTTCGGGCAATTTCTTGCCATGTGGTCCATTGACCCACAAACAAAACAGCCACGACTTTTCTTAGGATTAAGACAGTTAGGAGATATATGACCCTCCTTCCCACAATTATAACAACCCATTTTCCCTTTTAGACAGACTCCCATATGAGTCTTGCCGCATGTCTTGCATGCCTCCATCCTACGTTTAGGATCCCCTTGTTTCACCCCAGTATTCCCAGGGATAAAATTCTTCCTTTTAGGCATATTGCCACTACCACTGACAACTTCTGCCTTATTTCCTCCCTCTCCCTTACTCTTATTCTTTATTTCCTTGTGGTATTGGGTCAACGCCTCACTACCACCCTCTGCTATTATCGCCTTTTCCAGAATGGTCCCATAAAAAGCACTCTGGAAAATCGAAATCCTACTATAGAGCCAGGGTTTTAGGCCCTGCTCAAACCTACGTGCCTTTCTCCCCTCCGTGTCCACTTGGTGTGGAGCAAACCTTGCCAATTCATTGAATTTGGCAGCATATTGGGGAACCGTCATGTCCCCCTACTTAAGTTCTAGGAACTTAATCTCCATTCTCCCTTGCATGCTAGTCGGGAAGTAGTTCTTGAAGAATACCTTCTTGAACTGTTCCCATGTAACAACATCAACTCTAGCCCCACCCTGGTGAGCCTCCCACCAGTAGTTGGCTTCCCCCTTCATCATGTAGGTCGCAAAAGAAGTCTTTTGTGCCTTAGCTACGTTTGTAATAATAAACGCCTTCTCTATTTCCTCGACCCATGTCCGGCCTCCATTGGGTCCATCATTCCCTTGAACTCGTGGACCTACACTTTTAAATTCCTTAAAGGTAGTTGTTTCGGGCTACCCTAGGTCTCATGGGTGCTATACCCCGGCTTGGTTAAATGCAAATTAATAAATTAATGAACTCTTGTATAGGGTTATTTGGACCCTCCTGGTTATCGTTATGTGATTCCGCCTCTTGATTACGTTGTCTTCTTCTTGGCGGCATTTCTGATTAAATAAGTAAAGTTCCGTTATTATTTATTTGCTTACTTAGTTATTAGTCGTCGAACATCTGAACAATAACTCATACACAACAAAGCACATTAAAAGAAAAACTTCCTTATATTAATATGCCTCTTTATAGTTCAAGACTATTTACAACTTGCTTTCCACAGCCAAAAGCTATTACATTTATATCCCGCGATTGACTTTCACAAAAATTGGGATTTACAAAAAGACTACCCTTTAATTATATAAAAGAGGGTTTTACGTCACTACACAGAAATATTTACCATTCTACTTCTAATACTGTCTAACATCATTCTCATGCTTCTTGTTCGCTAGAATCGACACAGTATCTCAACTTATAGTATGTCGAGAATGTCTCGACTCAATAGAATAACAAGCTATTTTAAGCTTGAAATCCTCGTGTACACTGTCATTTATATATGACATTCGTGCTATCTTTTGGTCTTTCTCAGCCAGTTTCTTACGAAGTTCTACGACCTCGTTCTTATAGTCCCTAGCCTTGTCAGTCATGAACACTTTCTCATCATGCTCTATCTCATAGTCTGACTCTGCAGACTCCTTGGCACCATAGAGATCATTGATCTCTTCCTTCTGGTGCTGCACCATATTGTGCAGTTGCACATTACGATCAAGCACTGAGAGGTACATTGCCTTCATCATCTCTGTAGGTGTTGACTCTAAGGCAGGCATCACCGTATTAACCGATGTTACCTCCATATCATCCTCCACATCTATCATCATATTCAAATATGATGCCAAACCCATTGTCTCCTCCGAATAGTCCTCCTTTGAGAAATACTCTTCGGGCTCTGATTCTTCTAGAATCCCTAAAGGTATCTCCGCTCTGAGTATATGTATTCTACTTCTACTGCTCACTTGACTCGCTACCACATGTATATCCCTATACATCAAGCTATCGATTGACATCTACAATAACACATAACAAGTTGATTAGTAATAATACACAATAATATAAGCACAAATCACATTTAATCCATTTAGGGTTACTTTCCATCTTTTAAATCTTTCTATCTCGAAGTTTCCTCAATACCTTATTAACTCATTTGACTCGAAAGTTAACTTTCTTCTGGACTTTTCCTTTCCTAACGAGGTTATTAGCCTAAGGTTCTTCCCCCCTTAAGTTTTATAACCTGGCTTTGATACTAACCTGTGACGCCCCCAAATCCGGGTATCTTCCAACCCGATAGATGGTGCTCCACGATACTACAATTCATACAGTCATTCCATTGAGATAACAATGAAATGAGTGTAATTACTATATTCTTATTACATTAGTAATAAATCCTTTCCTGTGTTTCATAAACCAATACATTCTTTGTTCTTCATAAGTATATTACATACAAATACACTAATCTATTACATGACAATTAATTGTCCATCTTAGCCTTGCCTTTATCTCTCTTAGAACACTCAGTTCGTTCGGCTTTAGCTGCAATCATATGGTTCAAGTAAGAATGAGCATAACTAGCTCAGCAAGTCTAACAAGTAATCATATGAATATCACATTGAGAATTATATGCTTAACTTCCATAACTGAACAACTAACTACTAAGCACTATGAATCATTTGACTAATACTTCTCATTTCATAACAATGATTCCAAAGTATATATAATAACTTAGAAATTCTGAACCGGTCAAAAGACCATGAACATACTCTTTCCGCTTTCATACTTGAAAAGGACATCCGACACTAAGGCCATCCATCCATCTTTACTTACGAGTACATCTAGGTGATCAGCCTATAGTACCCTATGTTGATCAACACTCTTTCGTTAAACGTATTTACGTTTAACATTTTGGCAACCTCGCGTGCCCATAGAATAATCGATGAAAATACTTTTGTTTGTGCTTAGACAAACTTACCTTTACATCCGTACCAAATACTTGACATAGGATAGCGTTAACATTTCTATATCAAAAGACTTGTAAACAAATCAATCAATTCTTTAAGACTTATCTAGCCGAGTCAAAACAGGCATCGACTCTTTCTTTAAAACCATTCATGCATCTTATAACATGAATCATAGAAAACTTGGCTAACACGAAGGTTAGACAAGTGTTAAGAAAGACTTGCCTTCTAGCGACTTTGAATATACTATTCAATCAATTCTCAGTCTTTACAAGATCTACATGATATATTCATATAGCACACTGTAATTAGTTAACAAACAACTAGCTTTATAGTTCTAACCAACTTCTTTCTCTTCTATGTCTTAATTAAATTTATCTCGTTAATAAAGTCAATTCGTCTTTCTATGCTTCGTTATGGCTTGTTAACGTTCTTATGTTATTAACCGACATTCGATCATTATTGGTGAAGTACCAACGTGTGAACATCATTCACGGTTCACTTATTACGTTCTTGCGTTCTTCGTTTAATTCTTATCAAATCATATATAATCTTCTAACGTTATCACTTCATAAGTGATTTAAGGTCAGTCTTATTATGTACCTTAAGTACTTTCATTGTCTTCCTATTTGTTTACCTTTAATTGAAACTAAAATCTAACTTGGTCAACTCTTTTACACTGACGGCGCTGCG
Organism: Panax quinquefolius; assembly: GCA_020205615.1. Lineage (NCBI taxonomy): Eukaryota > Viridiplantae > Streptophyta > Magnoliopsida > Apiales > Araliaceae > Panax > Panax quinquefolius. The sequence continues at coordinate 49,840,673 of CM035174.1, read as the reverse complement.
GCGCGGCATCCCTAGTAATAACTCGGCGCTGCGGCACTAGTTAACAGGGGACACGGCCGGATCTCAAGCGCTCATGGCAAGAATCTTTTGTCTTTGGGTTTGGTGATTGCTACCACCCCGCATGCTACCATTTAGCGTGATTCGGTTGGTTTTTCCAACGAAAATCCGGACTTCATAATTTGTTCGTTTTACATCCGAATTGACTCATTCGAAAGCCCACAACTCACAAATCACATACTCTAGGTGTTCATATAAGAATTTCACATTTTCGAATCCGTTAACTCGAAATTCACCTTTTAGTTCATTTTGAGCGTTCGTTTATCGCTTTCGACCATTCAATACTCGTTTTCTTCGTTATAAGTTGGAATTAGACGATTCTTGTGTCCACGACTCTTAAATACCTTATCTCACGTGTTGACATTGGAAACTAACGTTTTCAAGTCACACGACAACTTTTGACCCTTAATCCGAGATTTCTACGTTTTCGACGTTCAACTTCTATTTTTGTAAAATTCGCCATAACTTCGTTACTCGTGTTCTATAAGCCAAATCAAATGGAACACTCCATTGATTCATCATCTAAATCCTAACCAAACAATATGCACATACCCTAGCTATGATAGTTCTCAAATCGTCCTATCACAACTACGTTCACATTCATAACTTTTCTTCGGTTTTTAACTAATATAAACACTAACGATTTTTATTCAACCATGACCTATCAATGTTTTCATTATTAATGGTCATCCTTATTCCTCCGCACAAAACATGCTCCACCAATCTACGATTCTCTACGAGAAAGAAATCGAAAAAGATGAAGATTAATGTTTACGAGATATTACCTTTGTCGTTCTTCACGTTCTTGATAAACGTCTTATGGTTTACTTGAAAGTAGATTGGTTATGTGTTTCTAACTCTTTCTCTCTCTCAATATAGGTTGGACAATCTTTGTAAAACACTAAAAGACCAACCCTATCTTTGTATTTATAAGCAATCAACATGGGGGCAAAATGGTCCAAATGGCACCTCTTTACTGTGGCAACCCTTGAATTTTGAATATTTTTAAAATTTTTATTAATTTATTTAAGGTTTAAAATTAGAACCTATACATAAAATTAGTGTATGCGTTTGATATTTTTAAGATGGAATTTTGAGGATTTCAAAATTCTGTAAAGGATTTAGGTGAATTATTCAGGATTAAGGGAATACGTGAATATGTTCTGTGTATATGTGTATAGTATGTGGTTAAGGGTCAAGGGTTGACCAGATAAACGATATCTGTAACAAACCCTAGGTATATATTAAGAACGTCAACGTTCAGTTAGAAAACCCTAGCAATGGATAAGAAACCCTAAAACCGGTTCTGTAAATCCTAATTTCAGTTCCGGGAATCCGAAACCTTAATTCGGTGTATGAAACCCTAAATTGGGAACTTAATGGCGTAATTGTAAATAATTATAACATTAATTAGGGTTAATCTTAACAAATTAGTTAGAAAACCCTCAATTCAAAATTTGAAACCCTAATTTCTAGTTTAGGAACCCTAATTTGTAATTAGGGAAAGACCGATTGTTAGTTTAATAATTTTAATGTTAATTAGGAAATATTAATCATAATTTTCAAGTTATAGGTAATTAGAAAACCTTAATCTAATTACAGAATCAAAATTTTAAATTAGAAAATTATTTTTTCAATTAGAAACCCTAATTTTTGGGTTGTAAACCTTAATGACCAAATTTGGCCCTAATTTCTAAATTAGCAATTTTAATTAGGAATTATAAATCCTTATTAGTAAGATTTAAATTATGATTAGGAAATTTTAATATAATTAGAAAATTCTAATTATAATTTAGAAATATTAATTTTTGATTTTAAAAAAAGCTAATTTGGAAATTCTAGAATTATTTTTCCAAACCCTAAACCCTAAGGTTTTCCACAAAACCTAAACCCTAAGGGTTTGGCCAATGTCCAAAATGCCATTAATTTTGTGTGCAAAATGACATCTTTGCCCTTAGTGCATTATTTATTAGATTGCTTGTAGATCTAACCCTAAATAAGTTGGTGAACCAACCCTAGCACTAGCTTATGACTTATTGGTCCGTAAATCGTGACTATATCAACCATGTAGCTTCATTATATAAAATTATATATATCGTGAATAAATATGTGAATGATATTCCTATTTAATATATGATTTGATTATGATATATATATATATGAATGAATATGCAAGTATGCTTGCATTAAGAAAAGTCAGAAAGTCCTTTGATAGATAATAGAAGTATATGTACAAGGACTTAGAATGAATTGATCAAATATGTTAGGTTGATCCTACATAAGCAAAACAGCTTTATAAAGTCCTTAAAAAGAAATGATGTACAAGGACTATAAATATAGAAAGATCAATCTTGTTAGGTTGATCTTATAATGTAATAGATAGGCTAGTCTGATCGTCGAGCACTGCACCAGAAGTCGTAGTCCGCCAGTGAGTCGAAGGTTAACTCGAGAGATATCGAGGCGAGAATAGAGTATGCAAGATAGTAGATCTCGGAGTTCGTAGACCGCCAGGGAAACGAAGAAGGATCGTAGAGTATCGAGTAGAGCTTCCTGGATCGTAGTGTCTTTGAGAAGTCATGTTCAAAATCGTAGAGACAAACACGCCACGAGCCGACCGGCCATCTCGGAAGCCAAGACAGAACGTAGACTACACTCGTGAGTCGTAGAGAGTCTCGATGCCAAAGCCAAGTCAAGGATTGTAGATCACACTCTGAGTTCGTAGAGTCTATTGATTACATGCAGAGATCGTAGTCAAGCAAGATCAGATGAAGACAACAAGCACAAGGCAGAAATCGTAGAGTGTCAAGATCTGATCTCGGGATCGTAGTGTCTGCACCAGCTGAAGCTGAATCATAGAGTGCAGAACTATGACCTCAAAAGAAGTGCTCACAGTGACAAGGAAGAATCGTAGAGCATATACGGTTCTCAACATATGAGCACTCCCAGAATATCCAAAGGAACGAAGCCTCTGGTTCAAGTTGCAAGCTACATCCCAAGAAACCAGAGAGCACTCAATGAATGGAATGCAGGCTAACAGAAGATCTCAGTACCAACCCAATCAGCATTAAGATTGAGGTGTAAGGCCATTCGTGATGAAGTCTTCTACAAGGAGATCCAAAGAAGACTTCAGAAGCTGACTAAGGAAAGTCAGCTTATGCAGTAGCTATCAAGTGAACAGATGACAATGATCTTGGAAGCAACCAAGATCGTAGTGTTTGCCAAACAGAGAAGGAACTGATGGAAGGTGAACCGAGGTACTGTCCAGCTTCTGAAGAGCAAGGCTAAAGTGATTAAGTGCAGGGTCAGTTCATTGATGATAAGTGAGCGGAAGATCTCAACGAGAAATCAAGCTGGACGCGCCACAAATCTGAAGTGTCTTGATATTCAGAAGGGGACCAGAGTAGGGAATTAGGCCATCAGTGTCTGAGAATAGTCTAAGCAAATAGAAGTATTGAAGCACTTCACAATACAAAGAAGAGGTGTTCTACATTGAAGATCCAATCAACACTCTTTAAGCTCGTAGTGTTAACCCTACCAGTCAATGAGCAACACTCAACAAGACACTACGATCAAGTCCTTGAAGACGTGCATCAGAATTGTAGAGTTCGAATAAACTGAAGACTGAAGCATTGGCAAAGGTTCAATCTGAAGGGTAATATTTGGACAAGTACTTATTGAGAGCATCGATGCAATAGGACAACCTCTGATTGAGGAATCAGAAAGAGGTAATAAAGTCTTCGACCTGCCCAAGACATTAAAGTGTACATCTGACAGGGTAGGTGAAACAATAGACTGCAGCGTCAGAAAAAGTATGATAAGTCACATCAAGCAGTCTACATCAAGCAACTTGAGATCCGTGAAGATATTTGAATAGCCTTCAACGGCTACTTTCCAACGGAATGATTGGGAAGGAGTATAAATAAGGAAGAGCTTCAAAGATCAAAGGTTGCTAGAGTTGCCGAGTTTGGAGAGAAGGTGGACTGATCTAAACCATGTGAAACAGTGAGTCTGAAGGCTCACTCTACGATCCACCAAGAACACTCAGAAGTCAGATAAAGAAAGGAGTAGAAGTGTGAGTTCTACTATGTAGAAGTGAGAGTTCTACTACATGAAGAGTGTTCAGAACTGCCGAGAGAAAGAAGAGCATCATGACATCTTGATGTCCATCATGGGAAGACTCTAAGTACAATAGAGAAGAGCCTACAGTCATCTTAGCAAGTCCATCATGAGAAGGCATCAAGTAGAAGAAGGGAGATCACAAAAGCCATCTTGGTGTCAAACTTGAGAAAGCTTCTAAGTACCTAATAGAAGAGCCTACAGTCAGCTTGGAAGCCTCTCATGTGCAGTCATCAAGTACTAAGGAGAATGATCTTCAAGGTAGTTCAACAAGGGGTCATCCGAAGTGGTTGAGTAACCAAAGAAGTTGAGCATCATGCAACATTTAGCTGCACTTCAAGGATGATCAAGCTAAGCTGCTAAGTATAGAAGATGTTCAGAGCATGAAGACATCTTAGCAGCTCTACACCGACTCCAACAACAACAAATAAACAACTCAACAAAGCCAGGGCCTGAGGGGTCCTTGTCCAGAGGGACTAAATGAAGCAGGGCCTGAGGGGTCCTTGTCCAGAGGGACTAAATGAAGCAGGGCCAGAAGGGTCCTTGTCCTGAGGGACTAAACGAAGTTCCAAGCCTGCTGGGTTTGAAGATTTCCTAGGGAACTAGAGGAGTTCCAAGGTCACCAGGCCTCAAGGAATCTTAGTGATTCGTGTCTTGCCTTCCTTAGTGGAAATCCTACTAGTTGAAAGCAGAAGAGTGGATTAGGAGCTTGAGTCTCTGAACCACTTAAAACTCCTTGTGTCTTTTACATTATGTCATTTACATTATGTACTATAACTGCTATGTATGTTTTAACTGCTTACAACTAAACTTACTCTATGAACAATGTATGTATGATTATGAATATATCAATGAAGGGGATCTTTTACTTATTCCGCTGTGCTTGAAAAGATTCTCAAGTTTGTCATATGTTGATTATGAATAATATAATATAAACCAGAAAAGTATTTGAAATAAAAAGGATCTATTCAACCCCCCCTTCTAGATCTATTGTGCCCTCTAGGGACTAATAATTGGTATCGAAGCAGGTTCTCATGCTATATTCAAAAGCTAATCGCCTTGAGTCTGATCCAAGGCACTAACATTGTTCTAAACTTAGTTTAGTAGTAAGTAACTTGTTATATGTAGATGAGCTCACATGTTGGAAATATTGTGTGTAGGTTAAGTGTGTATATACACCTGAAGCTGCTCAGATTGGTCCATGGTCTCTATTGATACATCAACAAGACCAATCCTAGCCTGCAGTCAATCATGTAGTCCCAAGACCAGACGAGATCACTCAAGAGTCGTCAATGACAAAGAGTCAAGCACCCACCAGCTTGAAAGATGAAGAAGCCATACATGCTAAGAAATGCTTATCGAAGAGAAGAAAGAAGATCTTCTCAAACTTATGTCTGGCCAACCAACAGCTGGGTGCAAACTCTGTCAACTAAAGGATGTCAAAGATCTTAATGATGAGATTCTCTTGGCCTATATCTTCAAGATCATTACTGATTGATTAAAGGCCAGCAAGAGCAATAAGCTGTCAGGAGAAAAAGTAAAGCTATGCTCATCAATACCTAAACTCAGTATATCCATGATAAATGACTGGTTAGTAACTGACAGTAAAAAAGGTACGGTTCCTCACTATTATAAATGCATTCATCATAATTGCATCTCCTTATGAACTATAACAGGATTCTATCAAGAAGTCATAATCTACCTAAAAAGGTGAAGAGAGAAAGTAACCTGAGGATGGAAACTCAAATGACTATAAACTTTCTCTCCATCCAAGTTTTAGGTCAAGATGACATCTTGAAGGAAATCAAATAGGTCATAAGAACATCACCGGCCTAATAAACTTTATGTGAAATAATCGTTGCTGGTGGGTTAGTATGTATGTACAAGCCTATGTTCTAAGTGTTTGACAACTCACAGAGTATGATTAGTTCTACAAAAGGATCTGGCTGATCTGTAGAAACTAATCACCTCCATGGATCAACTAGATACTCATAAATCGTAGAGTTGATTTCTACTCTGAACACTTAACACTGTGAACAGAAGCCAGTAAATTATGAAACCATCATAGATAGAGAGTGTGTTATTAAATGCCATATCCTACACTCACTCATCATCATGTATCTCAAAATATATTATCTTAAGATAGTTGCATGCATGAATGTCTGTTGGTGATAAATATGATGATTGCCCAAATAAGAGGAACAGGGGTCTAGAAAACTAACCTAGTAGGACCCATTTAATTATGGGTACCAAAAATAGAAATATATTTAAACCTACAGGTACTTGGTCAGTCTGACCACACTAAGGAATGATGAAGCAGAAGACTTAAGTCAAGAAGACTCAACCAGCAGAAGGCTAAGGACAATTCAAAGATAATTTTGATAGAGTTCCTATCTATCTAAGCCTGTCCTTAAAGACCCTCTGAGCTAACCAGAATGGAGCTCACATGGCTGCTAATCTGTATATGGAAGCAAGCCATTCAGCCAAAGAAGGAAAGGGTCTTATGTGCTCAAAATCCAGTCAAGAATGCTATGGGAAGAATCCTTAAGGAAGTACACAACAGAAGATTATTGAGCATCATTCAAGAGGAACTTATTGCGAGAGCAGAACTTCACAAACACAACTGTCAAAGAAGACTACGTCAGAAGTGCTATCATATAATCATAGAGTGATCGATCCGAAAATACTCATCTCTACTAGACAAGGAAATCCGAGCGATGATGGAGATTCCAAATATAAGGAGATATGCAAGGTCGCTTTCAAATGAACTCAAGAAGTGGGAATCACATCTATCTAGAAAGACAACGTCAACAACGGAGAGAGCAAAGATCTATTAAGGAACAACAAAGACCGAGATATACTATGAAAAGTTGTACTCACCCTACAAAGTCCCAAAACTTTGTGGTCGATGAACCAAATGAAGATCCATAGTCAAGTAGGAACGCCTCAAAACGTATTTCACCGATAACCCTTCACCACCCAACCCATAATCGTGAAGTGCCTACGATCAAACATACGATCGTAGTGTAAGAAGCGAGGAGGACACCATGATTTCAAAGAATGCGGTTGTTTAAAAGTCGGTAGAAGACCTCCCACTCGAAAGAGGTCAAATGAGATGTCATTACAAATCACTGCTATAGTATTCCATCTGGAAAGCGCCTCAGGGATAAACCTGACCCTTAGCTCACTAAGAGGTTGGCCCTTCTTGAGCTACCTTGACCTAGAAGGAATGTTTGATCTAGTTCATCTCAAGGATCAAGTCAGTCAACGATCGTAGAGTCGAGTTTGAAAAGAACTAAACGATCGTAGTGCTACCTCAACGATCGTAGCACAACCTCAGCGATCGTAGAATACAACTCGACGATCGTAGTCCTACCAAAGGGTACTCTAGTTCACAAGAAGCTTGGAAAATGAGACACTTGCTAAACCATTCAAGTGGAGGAGATAAGTTCAATTACAACAGTGAGTGAGCTATGCTGCATCAAATTAAGGATAAAAGACAAAGCCATCCACATGCAACATCTCTCAGAAGTTGATCGTTGAGTGAACAAAGGAAATCGTAGAGTCTATAGCTGCCTCATCATTCTACTCTACGAATCAAAAGGTCAACGGTCAAAGCCACATCATTTAAACGACTACTCTTCTAAATTGAAACATCTAACTGAAAAGTTATGGGGAGTTACAGCTCATTACAGGGCAACGTGCAACCAATGGATGGTTGACACATCACTGAGTATGCAGAGTTGGAAGGAACTGCCTTAAAGACAATTTTAAATTTGCAGACAGTTACCAAAAACTATCTAACCTCTCTCCCTCCCATTTTCAAAACCTTAGAAAGCTTTTCAAGAGCGAAATCAGTTTACCCTACAGAGCCTTACCAAATCCCAGACAGCCATCTCGCATAAACCTCTCTAAATCAAACACCCACAGTCTTCGAACTATTCAAATGGAAAACTAGCAAGTTATCACCGGCATTCAACTCGGAACCAAATTGTTTGAGAAATCTGAGAAGAAGTTCAGGGACATTCTTGAACTCGTAAAGAAAGCTGGGTTTTCAGAATGTCTTGAGACAAGTACTCGTGTGTAAGACCCCAACTTATTATTAATGAAATTTAATTTTCTCTATTTATTATTTTGAAATAGTAAGGGTTGATTTGATTAATGTGGATAGTTAGGGGTAAAATATGCAAATATTTCAAAATAAGCAAGTGGTTATAAAATATTTATTGTTGTCGGGGAATATTTGTTTGGTCGTGGAATATTCGTATTGTCGGGGAATATTCGTACGACGGCGCAACCATGTGTGGGCCCATAACGAAAAGTGATTGGATGAAGAAAACGACAAATATAAGTTGTTTAAAAATAATAGAGTAGTTATTACCGTTAATACTGTTAAAATACTCGGTGGTTAAAACACAAGAAGACACCATTGATTGCACCAATTATTGATTCTTACGTAAAAAGGCACTACTCAATAATGGTTACAGTAATTATCGCTCAAAAGATTTTATTTTATTGATTCAATAATTGCTTGCGTTGATATTTTATATTACTTGTTGTTTCAATAAATTGTCATTACACAAGATTTTCCATTATCTAACAATAATTCATATTATCCTAATAATATTATTGGATAAAATTATTGGCAATGTCTAGAAAGTTCTCGCTCTAAAGGAGAGGTTTGGTCACCTAATTGCGCTACCCAAAGAGAGAAATCTTTATTGAAAGCCCCTCTTCCTGAACCTACCGTCACAATATTATGATTCTCATAATATTATTTGTGAATAATTAATTATTGATTTATATGATAAGAAAAATATTGATTTTATGTGGATATAGATGGAGAAAATTTTAATGTGACAATTGTTGAAAATTGAAATTTTATCTTTTTCCGATAAAATAATTATTTAAATATATTATTATATTTTAATAATATAATAATGGTGATATTTTTACAACGAATGTGGGATATATGAGTATACGAGGAGGAAGAGTATTTTTGTTGCAATAAATGTTTAAAACATGTTAAACATGTCAGTGGACCCCATTTATTGACTGAAATTTGATTATATCATGTAAAATCGCCCGTTTATGGATTTCGGTCAATTTTTGTTTGGAATTTGGAAAAACTTTCTTCTACAAAGTTGTAGAGAATTGAATTTCCTATATAAAGTCGTGAGATTCGAATTTTCTGGCAAAAGGGCTATTTATTATGAATTATTGAAGCTCCGAAGTTCCGAAATAATTGATTTCTGGAAGTTTAAAATATTTAAAATTAGAAAAACGTTTTTTTTGTTGTTAGTCTTGTGTAGTGGGCTGGTTGGTGGATGATGTTGGGCAAATTAAGTGTATGCTTGGAAAAATATATATATATATATTATTAATTTATTAAATTTTCGCTTTGGTGTTCTAAGCAATTTCCTATAAATAGGGTGCTTAGGTTAGAATTGAAAATCATACCGTAAACCAAGTTTTCTCTCTATATTATCGAGTTTATTCTTGTGAGTATTTTGAGTATACTTTGAGTATTGCTATACTATGCAAAAGTTCAAGTCATAGCCTATATCCTCCTGTTTCAACTAGAAGTCTCGCTTTCAGAGGTAAGGGATATTATTTTTTTTCAGTAATGATATTATTTCTTCAATATCATTATGTTTGAAATATCGATCTGAAGTTTTTATCAAATTTGGAACTTTTTGGTGTTCTGAGTTACTATTCACGATATACTAAGACTATTCACGATATCTTACACTATTTACTGTATAATACGACACTATTCATAGAAAAATGAAAATTTTCCTTTTCATCTAAAATATCTATTGTGGATACTAGCTTTGATTGTATCCATATTTTGATCATTCTTGAATTTTACACCACTATAATTATTTTTTTGAGGTATTTTTGGATATGGATAAAACAAAGTACTAATCCTTAATCCTTAATCCTTAATCCTTGTCATTTTGTTTCACCGGATTCGCTTTATTTAAAAATATTTTCATCATCCTCGCCTTAAATGATGATATTATTGAATATCTTTGGCCCAGTAGTGCAAAGATGAATGATTTTCAAGAATATCTTTGGCCCATAGTGCAAAGATGAACAGTGTTTAGATGAACATGACTAATCGATGAATATCTTTGGCCAGTAGTGCAAAAAGATGAATATTTGATTCCGTATATATATCGTTGATGTTACAAGGATAAAAGATAGATTTATGAACTTTTAATTCATACATGAAGATAGTAGTTTACATTCTCTACTTAACTCTTCTAAAGAATTATTATTTCACTGCGAATATTGATTTAAAATTTGTTGTTCATTGTATTCTATTAGATTTTTTCCCTCGTTGAAGACTAACGATAATTTGTTGTATATTATCTTAGTCATAATATTCTTTATCGGACTAGTTGAGCTCACCCTTTTCCTTTTTGTTCCATTTTTCTTCTCGTGAGGCGAGAATATAAATAGTACGAAGCCTGGGGTATGGAATGAAAGTTCTAGAGAGAGTAATTTAGTAGTCCTTACCATTTTGTAAAATAATGTGTCAATAAATGTGATGAGGATTTATCCGAGTATAGATATTGTCTAGAAGATAATATTTGTATTCAAGCTCACAGCTTTATTGTTGTAATAATAAAGTTGTAGTTGTTTCGTACATCATGTATTGACAACTCGTAATGGGTGATGTATACCTATTTTGGGGGCGCATACAGCTTGGTATCGAGCTTAGGAATATGATCTCCGTGGAGATCGGGGAATAGAACTAGGAGGGAGAGACGAGTAAATCTTTCGCTAGTGTGTCCTACCTAAGCTTATTTGTTAGTTGGTTAAGATATAGGGATATTATGTGATATATTGATTTCCTTAATTAACCCTTGTTTTATGACAATATTTGAGAATGTCGATCGAGAATATTAACAAGGAGTAAATGAGACCGTGGAGATGCCTGTATTTTACCAACGAGGAGAACGTGCAACAGTCAAGCAATGTGCCTCCTGTGAACAACACCAATCGAAAGCGATGATGAACGAGGGGATGTTTAGAAGCTTTTTACAGCTCATGCAAAATCGACGAGGGAGACTCGTGTTCAAAATACGAGAGGAAATGATAGCAATTCACGGGTTGTCACAAATGCAAGCAGCTCAAAGAGTCGGGACCACCGAATTTAAGGGAAAGCCGATCCGATCATGGCGAAAACATGGGTCAAGCAAATTACCAAGATATTCGATGTCTTGGGATGCACGGAGGAACAGAAGGTTCCATTCGCCACCTTTAGTGTTCCGTGGCGGGCATATCATCGGTGGGAGTCTCAGAAGCGCACTCCATCCAAATTAAGACTCAAAGATGTCTTGGGAGACATTTCAGAATTATTTAATGACAAATACTTTCCTCGAAAGTGTTCGCTATATGAAGGAAGTGGAGTTCATCGATTAGAACAAAACAACATGATGGTGTTTCAAATGACGAGGCAAAGTTTACAGAGTTATCCGTGTTTGCACCTCATTTGGTGGAGAATGAGGAACGATGACGCGGATGTTTCGAGAGGTTTGAAACCCCAAGATACGACAATATCTCATCTCTCATAAATTTTCTCTCTATTCGGATGTTGTTAATGTGGCTCAATTGTTAGAGCGAGATAACGAGTATGTTCAACCGAGGGACCATAACCAGTGGATCGCACTGCAGATAGCGAACAATAGAATAATGATAACCAAATGGAGAAAGAAACAGACGGACAAAAATGGTAACCACTCTAGTGGTAATCATGGCCATGAAAATAGAAGAAGCGAGTCGAGGAGATTTTAAAAAGAGGAGATTTAACAACGACCACTATGAAGACGACGAAAGTCTTTAAAAGAATCGGGTCTAAGGGAGGAGAACGACCACCACCCATATACTACAAATGCGAAAAGAGGGACATATCACCTAAACCGCCCACAACAGCTCAAGGTATGCTATAATTGTGAAAAGGAAGGACATATCGCCGAGATTGTACGGTAGCAAAACCTAGTTCAATGAGGACGGTGACTCAAAAGATCGTCCCCGTAAAAGTCAAAGTCAACGATTCCGGAAGAGCGCTTTGTTGTGATCGGTCAAAATGCGAGGAACCCAAACGAGGTGATCACGAGTAAGCTATTTATAAATTCTTGCGAAGTTTATACCTTACTTGATACCGATGCTACCCATTCATTTATCTCTCCCGCATGTGCTCAACGCTTAAACTTGACTCGGAGAAATTAGACTTTGACCTATCTCGTGGAAACTCCGTTAGAGAAAAACTTTCAACACATCCACCGCTTATAAATCTTGTTTGATTCAAGTTGGCACCATCACCTTACCCGTTGACCTTATCTCTTTAAAAATACTTACTTTTGATGTAATTTTAGGGATTGATTGGTTAACTACTCATCATGCCAAAATTGATTGTTTTCGTAAGGTTGTTAGTTTTCATATTCCTAACCAACCATCAGATATGCAATTCAAGCAACTAAACCATTAAAATCAATCACCGCTATATCTAATCATAAAGCTATTCGCTTATCGAAAAACGGATGTCAAGATTTCTTAGCCCATGTTATGGATTTGAATAAAGACACGCCAAATTTGAATAATATTCCCGTTGTTATTGACTTTCCCGACGATTTCAAAGAACTTCCTTGCCTACCCCGTAACGTGAAGTTGAATTCTTTATTAATCTTGAACCCGGTACAAAGCCCATTTCTAAAACCCCATATCAAATGGCTCCTATTGAACTTCAGAGTTAAAGGTCCAACTACGAATTGTTGGACATAGGTTTCATTCGTCCTAAGACATCTCCTTGGGGTGCTCCTGCTTTATTTGTAAAGAAGAAAGACGAGAGTATGCGACTTTGTATTGACTATCTGAAATTGAACCATGTCACCATTAAGAATAGGTATCCTCACCTCGTATTGATGACTTGTTTGACCAACATTGCAAGGCACAATTCTTTTCAAAATCGATCTTCGCTTCGGATATCATCAAATTGAAGATTAGAATCGAGGATATTCCAAAGACCGCCTTCGTAACTCCTGTGATGGGCATTATGAATTCTTAGTCATGTCTTTCGGACTAACTAATACTCCTGCGGCTTTCATGGATATGATGAACCGAGTATTCAAGGAATATTTGGATCAGTTTGTTGTTATCTTTATTGATGACATCCTCATATATTCCAAAAGTCGTGAAGATCATGAACACCATTTGAAGCTGGTACTCTAAAGGCTTCGTGATAACAAACTATATGCCAAATTGAAGAAATGCGAGTTCGCTTTGAGGAAGTAGCATTTCTTGGGCACGCAGTGTCAAAACATGGAGTATCCGTGGACCCGGCAAAGATTGAAGCAATACAAAGTTGGGAGCAACCGGTCGCGGATCAAGTATGTAGCTTTAATTCTAGTGGTTATTATCGGAGATTCGTGGAAGGGTTTTCTAATCGCTATTCCATTAACTCAAATTAACTCCTAAGGATACACAATTCGCTTGGAGCGAAGAATGCGAGAATAGTTTCCAAGAGCTTAAGAGGAGACTTATTTCTAAGACTGTTCTAACAATACCATCCGGTTTGGATGGATTTGTTATCTACAAATGATGCTTCGTGCAAAGGGTTAGGATGTGTTCTCATGCAACGTGGGAAAGTCATAGCCTATGCCTCATGACAACTTAAAGAGTATGAGAGGAATTATCCTACTCATGATCTAGAGTTAGCGCAAATGCTCGTTTCAAAAAGATATGAAGGCACTATTTATATGGGGAGAAAGTGGAGATATATTCGCACCATAAAAGCCTTAAATATTTCTTCACTCAAAAGAACTCAACATGCTAAGCGGCGACGTTGGCTCGAGCTATTGAAAGACTACGACCACACTATTCAATACCATCCTGGAAAAACGAACGTGGTAGCTGACGCATTGAGTAGAAGATCATATGCAGGAATGAGTGCGATGATGTCAACTATACGCATAGAGCCAACTTTAATAGAAAAAGTTAAGGTTGCTCAAGCCACCGAAATCTTGAGTCGATGCGTATGAAGAAGAAAGTACAAGAAGGAGCTATTCCAGAAGCGAGAATTGATGAAGAAGGAATACTTCGAGTCCACTCTAGACTTTGTGTCCCTAACGACTCTGATTTGAAGTACAAGATTATGATGGAGGCACACAATACACCATTTGAAATCCATCCTGGAAGTACCAAAATGTATCGTGATCTTCGACATACATTTTGGTGGAACAATATGAAGAGAGAGATTGCAAAGTTTATCTCGATGTGTTTAACTTGTCAACGTAAAAAGCGGAGCATCTAGTACCTAAGGGTCCGCTTGCAACCACTTGAGATTTCGAAATGGAAGTGGGAACATATTACCATGGATTTCGTTACGGGTCTTCCTACGGTTTCTCAAGGCATCAATGCTATTTGGGTTATTGTTGATAGATTAACCAAGTCTGCTCATTTCTTGCCGATACGAAAGACTTATTCCCTTGAACGTCTTGCTAGTATGTACGTGAATGAGATTGTGAGGTTGCATGGCATGCCTATATCCATAGTTTCGGATCGTGACCCAAGATTCACTTCAAGATTTTGGGTTAGCTTGCAAAAAGCTATGGGCACGGATTTACGATTGGGCTTCAAGCATACCATCCTCAAACGGACGGACAATCGAAAAGGACTATTCAAACTCTTGAAGATTTATTAAGACTCGTGTCCTAGACTTCAAGGGCGCTTGGGATAAGTATTTACCATTGGTGGAATTCTCCTACAACAACAGCTTATCGTGCAAGTATAGGTGTGGCTCCATTTGAAGAATTATATGGACGAAAGTGTCGCTCTCCAAGATGTTGGGACGAGGTGGGTGAAGCAACATTGTTGGGACCCGAGTTGGTACGTATTGACTACTTTAAAAGATCCAAATGATTCGACAACGATACAAACCAGCACAAGATCGACAAAAGAGTTATGCGGATCTTCATCGAAAGGACGTGGAATTTAGTATAGGGATCATGTATTGTTGCGAAGTTGCTCCATGGAAGGGAGTTACAAGATTTGGGAAGAGAGGAAAGCTCAATCTACGATTTATCGGTCCATTTCAAATTCTTGACCGAGTAGGAAATGTAGCCTATAGACTCGCGTTACCTCTCCGAGTTTGTCTCGTGTTCATAATGTGTTTCACATATCCAGCATTTCAGAATATGTGAAAGACCAAACCACGTTATAGAGTTAGAACCGAACGAGATAGCCAAGACTTAACGTATGAGGAGGTACCGTCAAGATCTTAGATAGGAAGGAGCATGTCCCACGCCAAAAAGGTCATACCACAAGTTAAAGTTCTGTGGAGGAATCATGCTATAGAGGAAATGACCGGGAATTGGAAACGGAAATGAAAGCGAGGTATCCTCACCTTTTTGAAACACTGTGTACGTGACGCCAATTTCGAGGGACGAAATTTCATAAGGAGGGAGGTTGTAAGACCCCAACTTATTATTAATGAAATTTAATTTTCTATTTATTATTTTGAAATAGTAAGGGTTGATTTGATTAATGTGGATAGTTAGGGTAAAATACGCAAATATTTCAAAATAAGCAAGTGGTTATAAAATATTCATTGTTGTTTAGGAATATTCGTTTGGTCGTGGAATATTCGTGCTCGCTTGGGAATATTCGTATGACGCAAACCAAGAACATGTGTGGGTCCATAACTGAAAGCGATTGGATGAAGAAAACGACAAATATAAGTTTTTTAAAAATAATAGAGTAGTTATTACTGTTAATCATCGTTAAAATACTCTTGGTTAAAACACAAGAAGATACCAGATTGCACCAATTATTGATTCTTACGTAAGAAGGCACTACTCAATAATGGTTACAATAATTACTGTTCAGTTTTTTATTTTATTGATTCAATAATTGCTGCATTGATATTTTATATTATCGTTGTTTCAATAAATTGTCATTACACAAGATTTTCCATTATCGAGAGCAATACTTCATATTATCTCAATAATATTATTGGATAACATTATTGGCAATGTCTAGAAAGTTCTGCTCTAAGGAGAGGTTTGGTCACCTAATCATGCTACCAAGAAGGAGAAATCTTTATTGAAAGCCCCCTCTTTCTTGGGAACTGTCTGGTTGTCAATATTGTGATTTTGTAATATTATTTGTGAATAATTAATTATTGATTCATATGATAAGAAAAATATTAATTTTATGTGGATATAGATGGAGAAAATTTTTAATGTGACAATTGTTGAAAATTAAAATTTTATCTTTTTCTGATAAAATAATTCATTTAAATATATTATTATATTTTAATAATATAATAATGGTGATATTTTTACAACGAATGTGGGATATATGAGTATACGAGGAGGAAGAGTATTTTGTTGCAATAAATATTTAAAACATGTTAAAACATGCTCTGCGGACCCCATTTATCGATCGAATTTGATTATAGCATGTAAAATCGCCTGCTTATGGATTTCTACCAATTTTTGTTTGGAATTTGGAAAAACTTTCTTCCGCAAAGTTGTAGAGAATTGAATTTTCTATTAAAATTGCAAGATTCAATTTTCCGCAAAAGGCTATTTAATATGAATTATTGAAGCTCAAGTTCAAATAATTGATTTACGGAAGTTTAAAATATTTAAAATTAGAAAAACATTTTTTTTGTTGTTAGTCTTGTGTAGTGGGCTGGTTGGTGGCTGATGTTGGGCAAATTAAGTGTGCGTTGGAAAAATATATATATATATTATTAATTTATTAAATTTTCTGCTTTGGTGTTCTAAGCAATTTCCTATAAATAGGGTGCTTAGGTTAGAATTGAAAATCACACCAGAAACTGAAGTTTTCTCTCTCTATATTATCGAGCGTATTCTTGTGAGTATTTTGAGTATACTTTGAGTATTGCTATACGGTGCAAGTTCAAGTCATAGCCTATATCCGGTGTTTCAACTAGAAGTACTGCTTTTTGGAGGGTAAGGATATTATTTTTTTAGTAATGATATTATTTCTTCAATATCATTATGTTTGAAATATCGATCTGAAGTTTTATCAAATTTGGAACTTTTTAGTGCTCTGAGTTACTATTCACGATATACTCAGACTATTCACGATACGACATTATTTACTTAATACGACACTATTCATAGAAAAATGAAAATTTTCCCTTTTCATCTAAAATATCTATTGTAGATACTAGCTTTGATTGTATCCATGTTTTGATCATTCTTGAATTTTACACCACTATAATTATTTTTGAGGTATTTTTGGACATGGAAAAAATAAAGTACGAATCCTTAATCCTTAATCCTTAATCCTCATCATTTTGTTTCAATCGGATTCGCTTTTTAAAAATATTTTTTATCATCCTCGCCTTAAATGATGATATTATTGAATATCTTTGGCCCAGAGTGCAAAGATGAATGATTTCTAAAGAATATCTTTGGCCCGTAGTGCAAAGATGAACAGGTGTTTAGATGAACATGACCAACTGATGAATATCTTTGGCCTGTAGTGCAAAGATGAATATTTGATTCCAGATATATATTGGTTGATGTTACAAGGATAAAAGATAGACGATGAACTTTTAATTCATACATAGAAGATAGTAGTTTGCATTCTCTACTTAACTCTTCTAATGAATTATTATTTTCGCTGCGAATATTGATTTAAAATTTGTTGTCTATTGTATTCTATTAGATTTTTTCCTCGTGAAGACTAACGATAATTTGTTGTATATTATCTTAGTCATAATATTCTTTATCGGGCTAGTTGAGCTCACCCTTTTCCTTTTTGTTCCATTTTTCTTCTCGTGAGGCGAGAATATAAATGAGTACGAGTTGGGGTATGGAATGAAAGTTCTAGAGAGAGTTATTTAGTAGTCCTCACCATTTTTGTAAAATAATGTGTCAATAAATGTGATGAGGATTTATCTCGAGTATAGATATTGTCTAGAAGATAATATTTGTATTCAAACTCACAGCTTTATTGTTGTAATAATAAAGTTGTAGTTGTTTCGCATCATGTATTGACAACTCGTAATGGGTGATGTATACCTATTTTGGGGCGCCACATCGTGTGTACATCGACCAGTTAAAGAGTTCTACTCAAACGTCTCCATAAACTCGAACTCGCTCACCAAGGTTAAAGATCGACTCAAGTCAAATCTTGTGACCTAAATCAATGCCTAGGTTTTCCTAACCAAGGGCTAAAAGAACCTTGAAGATGTCAACACTGAACAAGCAAAGGAGTTGATGGGGTACCAAAGAAACCCTAGTTTCAAAGACATGAAGAAGAAGGAGTTTCTGAAGAATATGAGTTCTAGTCAAATTGTTGGAAAGTGCATATCAGTGCAAAAACACCGCATACGATATACGTTGATTGACCAACAATTGAAGATAATGTCAGCTATAGTTCTGAAGAAACAAATAAACTTTGGAGCTATCTTGTTCGATCAAATCTCCAAATGGGTAGAGAAGGCTGAGAAGAAGAAGACCACTGAAAAACCCCTAACCAAGGTGTTTCATGGAAGGATGCTGAGTATTATACTGAAGAAGAAACTAGGAGGGAAAATCAAGGATGATGAAGGAGAAACATTGAATGTGCACAAAGTGATGTCTCCACAATTATTTGAGAAATGGAAGAAGAACCCTAAGGAGAACAAAAGGCTGACAGCTGGGAGCAGCAGTAAAGCCTCTGCAAAGAAGAGAAAGATAGTTGAGGAAGAGAGCTCTGAGTCTGATGACTCTGTAGAAGAAGAAATCACACCAGTCGGAAAGAAATCAAAAGTTGTGAAGAAAGCTGGTGATGAGAAGAAAGCCCAGGCCCCACCAAGGAGAGTCTCCTCAAAGGACAAGGATAAAGAAGAAAAAGTCCTAACTGCTGAAACAACAAAAAGAAGAAGCAACAGGTTGCTTCAAGGGCCAGTTAGCAAGAAAGCTAAGGTGGAAGACACACCAACCTTAGCTTTCCAAATCAGTACATCAGACGAAGAAAGGGACGTAGAGTCAGCAGAAGAAAAAGAAACAGATGTCAAGGTCCAATCCCCACAGTCAGCATCCAGAAATGAAAATGAAGCTGATGAGATGGAAGAAAATGCAGCAACTGCTGATGAAGAAGAATGTGCAAGCCCAGTGGCTAATTCTCAGAGTAGTCACTCTGATGATAAAGAAGAAATCCAAGATGACCAAATTGCATCCCCAAATGCAACTGCCCCAATGATCCAAGATGATAGGTCAAGTAATGCTGTGTCTGAAGAAGAAGAACTTGCCCCCACCAATCCAGATAGCCACCTTGCTGAATCAAGAGTTGATGAGATGACAGAAGAAGAGACTGTTCATGCCAGTGCTGAACCTCAAAGAAGTCTGTTTGCTGAATCAGAGAAGTCAGAGTCTGAAGAAGAAGAAGAGTCTGACTCTCCCACACCTGAACCTCGAAGAAGAAGGAAAAGCTATAGACTGTAAGCAAAGTTTGCCTTCAAAAGAAGCGATGGTCAATCAAATGCCATCATTGAATTGAGTGATGACGAGTCTGTATCCCAGGGAGAAAATGCTGAAGAAGAAACCATCAATGAAGAAGATGAATCTGAAGAAGATCTGGCTGACGTAGGTTCTGAGAATGAAATGCAGCAAGAGGAATTCCCTGCTGAAAATGATCAAGAAAGTTCAGGCTCTAAGAGAGAAGAGATTGAAGAAGATTCTGGTTCTGCACCTCAGGAAGCAGACGAACAAGAAGATTATCCAGTTCCCTCTCCTGCAAGATTTAACAGAAGGATCGTAGAGGAAGTGTTAAATGATCTAACAGATGCTTCACCAGAGAGATGGTTCTTCCAGTGGATGCCGTGGATAAAGGCCTTTACTGAAAAAGATGGAAGCTACTTGATTGGTGTTACAAGCGCTTTTCAAGCATGGAATCAAGGCGGCTCGTAACTTTCCAAGAGTAAAGAAGTATGCCACCAAACCGATCAAAGACCAAATTTCACTTCAAGGTCTATCGTCATGTCGAAAATCTCTACATCCCTTATGATCGTAGAGAGTGGATTTTCAAGGGAGGAGGAACATGACTAAGGAGGTGACCGTAGAATCTAGTCACTCCACTGCTGATGATGCTCTAGCCCAAAACTAGAAGCCTCCTTATGCCCAAGCACTTTTATCAGATATTCCCTCATCCTCAACCTCAACCAATGATTGGAACTCAACGATTATCCAAATTCTCCGGACCTTTGAAAATCATCTCAAGGATGAAAATCGTAGAGTCCAAACAGATACTCAACCAAATTTTCGCCCAAACAAAAGGATCAAATTACTTTGGAGCAAGAACTACAAAAGAGCTCGATGATCTAAGCAAAAGATATCTATGCTCACCAAGAATCACAAGTAGGCAATTTGCAGAGATGATTCTTTCCAGCACAAGCTTCAAGCTATCTTGGCTGATGTATCTCTTAAACTCCAAGAGAGAGATAACATCTATCAGAAGGCCATACAAGATCAGAAGGCATAAGCTCTACAAATTCGTAAGGCAATGCGGAGCAGATCGAAGCCCTCTCTGACAAGATTGATGATATGAGGCAGACCTTCTCAGTACAACTTGAGCTAGGCCAGTAAGAACTAAAGTTTGAAGTTGCCAACTCCTCCTACCTAATGGAGCAGCTTATATCCAACATGGAGCAGCTCTCTTAAATTATTGAAGACAAAAAAGGGGAGAAAAAGAGGCATAGAAAGAAGAGGAGCAAGAGGCACTCAAGGAAGAGCAAAGGGTTAAGGGAGAAGAAGTCAAAGAAGAAGAAAACAGCTACAGATAAAGAGTCATCATCTAAGGGGGAGCCAGAAGATGATGATAACAAGATTGCAAAGTCTGAGGGGGAGCATGATCAGAAGGATGCTGAAGGGGAGCGAGAAAAAGAAGAACAATCAAATGAGTAGCTGATTAACAAGTATCCTGGAAACATACATGAGCCAAGGAGGTACATCTCTAACCTGTTAGGTATGTTCTGGATCCAGGATGTAGAATGTCTGAATATATAAATTGCCATATCAATATAAATGACATTCATGATTATCTATTTTAGAAATACAGCTGCTCATTGTATATAAGATTCATTCATAACATGCATATGCACCTAATGTTTTTGTCATAATCAAATAGGGGGAGATTGTCAGGAATAAACAAGTGAATGATATTCCTATTTAATATATGATTTGATTATGATATATATATGAATGAATATGCAAGTGTGATTGCATTAAGAAAAGCTGTAAAGTCCTTTGATAGATAATAGAAGTATATGTACAAGGACTTAGAATGAATTGATCAAATATGTTAGGTTGATCCTACATAAGCAAAAATGTAACTTTGTAAAGTCCTTAAAAGAAATGATGTACAAGGACTATAAATATAGAAAGATCAAGCTTGTTAGGTTGATCTTATGATGTAATAGATAGGCTAGTCGATCGTTTGAGCACTTTGCACTGTAAGTCATAGTCCGCCAGAGTCAAGGTTAACTCGAGAGCTATCGAGGCGTAATAGGAGTATGCAAGATAGTAGATCTCGGAGTTCGTGATCGCCAGGGAAACGAAGAAGGATCGTAGTGTATCGGTAGAGCTTCCTCGAGATCGTAGGTGTCTTTGAGGAAGTCGTGTTCGTAATCGTAGAGACAAACCGCCTCTGGAAATGACTTCTGGCCATCTCGCCGGCCAAGACAAACATAGACTACACTCGAGTCGTAGAGTCTATTGATGCCAAAGCCAAGTCAAGGATCGTAGATCACACTCGAGTTCGTAGAGTCTATTGATTACATGCAGAGATCGTAGTCAAGCAAGATCAGATGAAGATGACAAGTACAAGGCAAAAATCGTAGAGTGTCAAGATCTGATCTCGGGATCGTAGTATCTGCACCAGCCGAAGCTGAATCGTAGAGTGCAGAACTACGACCTCAAAAGAAGTGCTCACAGTGCCAAGGAAGAATCGTAGACAATATACGGTTCTCAACATATGAGCACTCCTAGAATATCCAAAGGAACGAAGCCTTTGGTTCAAGTTGCAAGCTACATCCCAGGAAACCAGAGAGCACTCAAAGAATGGCATGCAAAGCAACGTAAGATCTCGAGCACCAACCCAATCAACATTAAGATTAAGGTGTAAGGCCATTCGTGATGAAGTCTTCCACAAGGAGATCCAAAGAAGACTTCGTGGTCGACTAAGGAAAGTCGCCTTATGCAAGAGAGCTATCAAGTGAACAGAAGACAACGATCTTGAAAGAAACCAAGATCGTAGTGTTTGCCAAATAGAGAAGGAACTGATGGAAGGTGAACCGAGGTACTGGCCAGCTTCTGAAGAGCAAGGCTAAAGTGATTAAGTGCGTGGTCGGCCTATTGATGATAAGTGAGCGGAAGATCACAAGGAGAAAGCAAGCTGGACGCGCCACAAATCTGAAATGTCTTGATATTCAGAAGGGGACCAGAGCAAGGAATTAGGCCATCAGTGTTTAAGAACAGTCGAAGCAAACAGAAGTATTGAAGCACTGAACAATACAAAGAAGAGGTGTTCTACATTGAAGATCCAATCAACACTCTACAAGATCGTAGTGTTAACCCTACTAGTCAATGAGCAACACTCAACAAGACACTACGATCAAGTCCTTGAAGACGTGCATCAGAATCGTAGAGTCCAAATAAACTGAAGACTGAAGCATTGGCAAAGGTTCAATCTGAAGGGTAATATTTGGACAAGTACTTATTGAGAGCATCGATGTAATAGGACAATTTCTGATCGAGGAATCAGAAAGAGGTAATAAAGTCTTCGACCTGCCCAAGACATTAAAGTGTACATCTGACAGGGTAGGTGAAACAATAGACTGCAGCGTCAGAAAAAGTATGACAAGTCACATCAAGCAGTCTACATTAAGCAACTTAAGATCTGTGAAGATATTTGAATAGCCTTCATCAGCTACTTTCCAACGGAAGGATTGGGAAGGAGTATAAATAAGGAAGAGCTTCAAAGATCAAAGGTTACTGGAGTTGCCGAGTTTGGAGAGAAGGTGGACTGATCTAAACCATGTGAAACAGTGAGTCTGAAGGCTCACTCTACGATCCACCATGAACACTCAGAAGTCAGATAAAGAAAGGAGTAGAAGTGTGAGTTCTACTATGTAGAAGTGAGAGTTCTACTACATGAAGAGTGTTCAGAACTGCCGAGAGAAAGAAGAGCATCATGACATCTTGATGTCCATCATGAGAAGACTCTAACTACAATAGAGAAGAGCCTACAGTCATCTTAGCAAGTCCATCATGAGAAGGCATCAAGTAGCAGAAGGGAGATCACAAAAGCCATCTTGGTGTCAAACATGAGAAAGCTTCTAAGTACCTAATAGAAGATCCTACAGTCAGCTTGGAAGCCTCTCATGTGCAGTTATCAAGTACCAAGGAGAATGATCTTCAAGGCAGTTCAACAAGGGGTCATCCGAAGTGGTTGAGTAACCAAAGAAGCTGAGCATCATGCAATACTCAGCTGCACTTCAAGGATGATCAAGCTAAGCTGCTAAGTATAGAAGATGTTCAGAGCATGAAGACATCTTAGTAGCTCTGCACCGACTCCAACAACAACAAACAAACAACTCAACAAAGCCAGGGCCTGAGGGGTCCTTGTCCAGAGGGACTAAATGAAGCAGGGCCTGAGGGGTCCTTGTCCAGAGGGACTAAATGAAGCAGGGCCAGAAGGGTCCTTGTCCTGAGGGACTAAACGAAGTTCCAAGCCTGCTGGGCTTGAAGAGTTCCAAGGGAACTAGAGGAGTTCCAAGGTCACGTCCTCAAGGAATCTTAGTGATTTAGGGTGCCGCCCCTTCCTTGGTGGGAAATCTCGCTAGTTGAAAGCAGAAGAGTGGATTAGGAGCTTGAGTCTCTGAACCACTTAAAACTCCTTGTGTCTTTTACATTATGTCATTTACATTATGTACTATAACTGCTATAACTACTATGTATGTTTTAAACCGCTTGCAACTAAACTTACTCTCTACTTAACAATGTATGTATGATTATGAATATATCAATGAAGGGTATCTTTTACTTATTCCGCTGTGTTTGAAAAGATTCTCATGTTTGTCATATGTTGATTATGAACAATATAATATAAACTAGAAAATTATTTGAAATAAAAAGGATCTATTCAACCCCCCCTTCTAGATCTATTGTGCCCTCTGGAAACTAACAATATAGATTAAAAAGAGAGAGAAATGACCACTTTCATTTTTATTTCTCTCCAAGACCTTCTCTCTCTAAAATCCAAAAATGTAGAGTGAGAAAGTGAGATAGGATAAGCAATAATCAGTCCATAGCTAAACAAAAACAGATCCATAGATCAGAATCATAGATCAAGCATGAATGAGGTATAAACCCTAATTTTTGTAAATCATATGATTTTATGTTAATGATTTATTAGATTTGTGTATTAGGGTGTCATTTGATGATCTTGGTTGTTAAAACCTAGATCCATATCATTTTGATTCTCGAAATTTGAGTTTTTAGAAATCTGGGAAATGCTTAAAAAATGGCCTGACAACTATATGTCAGAGGCCATAGATCTTTATCTGTTAAGTGTTAGTGTTGTTTTATGTTATAGATCTATAGTATGATATGTAGTCTTTGTTCTGAAACTTGAAACAGAGTCATATCATGTCTAGATCGTAACTTATGAGCAGTCAAAAGCCGTTGACCGTTCACGGAAATCCAAATCTGGGCAACCCAGAAAATTCCCAGAAACCCAGAAATTCTAACAAGGTTTTCCAAGCCTTAGATCTTGCTGTATATTAGTGTTTTAGCTATGTTGTTGTTTGATCCTTGTAGCCTGACATGTAATCTATATACTCAAACCATTAGATCACTTGGATCTTGATCAGAACCAAAGTAATCAGTGGTCAAACATGCTTTGACCAACTGTCCTGTTGAATTTCTGGAAAACCCAGAATTCACCAAGAACAATTTTTTTTGTGCATGTTGACCGGCTTGAATCTTAGGAGTTTGGTATTGTTATGATGATATGATTATATATAAATGTACCCTGTAATGTTATCTACACGATTGAACTCTTAGATCACATACAGTAAACCTGGAACGCATGGATCAAAGACCTGGAAAGTAACCTCTCGAACTGTTCTTCATTTCTGGGAAACCCAGAAATGAAGAACAACTCTGAAATGCATTTCGGATGCCTATAACTCACTGATTAGTTGTTGGATGGCCATGAACTTGATTTATAATAGTTGTATTGCATGTATACTACACTATTAATGCTATATACAACTCTAATAACATCCAAAACATGAAGATTTATGTGGTCAAAGTAGCAACCTTATAACTGGCGATGAAGCTCAAGAATAGTGGCAAGAACACCATTAACGACGGATTCGTCACCTAAGGCCCCTATAGCGACACTTAATTTTGAAAATTGATTATTTTAATTAAATAAATAGATAAAATTGGTTTTTAATTATTAAAATTCAAAATAAATTACGAAAAATTATTTTAAAGTCCTAAAAATAGTTTTAATTATTTTCAAAGATATTTCATAAATATTTAATATTTTTGGAATATAAATGGTATTTAATTTATTTAATTATAATATTTAATAAATTATTTAAAAATGATTTTAATACATGAAAAATTATGAAAAATAATATTATGGTATAAGAAAATATATAAAGATATTTTCAAAGGACTTTTAATATTTTGTGATGAATTTCACTAATTAATTAATATTAATGACAATTAGTTTATTTAGTAAATATATTAAATAAATTAAGGAAAAATAGAATTAATGATTTAAAAGCATATAAAATTGATTTAAGTGATATAAAAATATTTTAAGTTATAACCTATAACTTTTGATATTTTGTCATGAAAATATTAATATTTTAATATTAATAGCAATTATCGGATAATGAATTTAAGTGTTTAAAAATCATATAAAGGTGATTTTAAAGTATTAAAAATACTTTGTGATATTATAAGTATATTATAATATTATGACATATATTTCATTAATATTTGATAATAAATAAATATTAATGATAATGGAATTATGTGGTATTTAATTCATTTAAATACATTTTTAATGATTAGAAAATCAAGATAAATAGTAATAATTATTTAAAAATTATTACGAGCTTATGAAAAATATGTTGACTGATTATATAATTATCTTAGATAACAGTTAAGTGTTAGGCAAAGTTTAATTGAACTTAAACTCGAAATTTTGTCCGATTAGACCGTCGGGATGTTAGAATTTGTTCGGATTCAACTCGGACTTAAATAGTCTGACTTGATGCTAAGTTTTATGTATTGAATAGACTGATAGGGTTATGTGTTATGTGTTATATGTTTAGGTTATTCTATGTATATCTATATATATAATAGTATTATATTGTGATGATATTATTCTAATATTGGAGATCTATATTACTAATATTAGGTCTTCGGATAAAGCGTATAAATTACATAACGGTAATCAACGGTTCATGCAAGTTTGTTTTTACTTAACTCTACTAAGAGTTGTTTTATTCGGATAAGCTTATGGTTAATCATTGTTGGTTGCCATGAATTGTACTATGTACATATTGCATGTATAAATCAGGTATGCAAGGTTGATCACCTTCATTACCAGTTGGTTCAGATATATTTGTTCATGTTTAATACTTGTTCAGTCAAAAGTTTGTTCCTGCTAGTTCACAATTATATTGTTGAATTATAGCCAGCTTATTATTCAGATTCTTTCAATCATGATATATCGTTATATTGTTGAACTTAAACTTGCTGGGCAATCCTTATGCTCACCCTTGCTATATCATGATAAAACATTGCAGATTAAGACGAACGCGCCGGATACAAGAAAAGATTAAAGACAGTTCCAGCTTAAAGTTAATGTGCGCGATTAGTTTTGTAATAGTATAGTTTGATAATGATGTTATGTGTTAGATAGTTATGAATTGTGTATAAGTTAAGGTTACTCGACCTTGGGGAATAGTGTGTAATGTATTGTATAAACAATTTATGTTTATATCTTCCGCAAATATAGTAATAGTGTTAGAATGATTGAACCGGATCCGCGGTGATTCGGGACCTCAGATTCGGGGCTGTCACAGTTGGTATCAAAGCTGTAGGTTATGAACCTTAGGTAGGAATACCTAAGACTAATAACCGCAGTGATTAGGATAAGATTTAACTCATATAGAGTTAGTTGGTCGGTAAGATTCAAAGACGAATCTCGACGAGTTATAAGATATAGAGTTCCCTAACTCTGATAATAAAGTTGAATAGTAGTGGTGAATAGATAGAGTCTAAAAGTCTAAAAGTGCAGTGATAGGAGATCGTAAAACAAAATAATCAAGATATAGAAATGAATCATAATATATACGATGAGATCACCCCGTGATCTGATTAGGTGATAGCAGGGAGAAGAATCAACTCGATGATTGAAAAGTTCTGACAAGATTGTTGTGTGAATTGGCATGCATTCGGAAAGGATTATGAATACGGATTAAATGAAATTCGTATTGAGAAGGGAGTTAGTGTTAGGTGGGGATTCAATTGAGGATTCATGTCGGCAGCTGAGTTGTATGATTCCTTGTGTGGGCGGGGAATTGTACTTGGTGTAACAACTACTTAGTTCTGACAATGATAATCATTAAAATGTTTGTGTCGCGCTATTTGATATATGCATGTTAAGAGGGTGATTACTTTCTCATGTGTATAACAGATAGATAGGTCATAGGTAGAGGATATAAGGTTAAATACGAGTTCTTAAAACTCATACTTATGTGACATTCTTGATTCATAGTTATATGAAATGTTTATGAACCCCTCAGCGAATGGATGCCAAAGGTCTGACTAGGACAAGTTCTTAAACTCATATGATCGTGGCAAGTAAATGAACTTATAAGTGTGGTTTGACGAACTGGGTATAGTTATATGTAAATGGAGTATTAAAGATTAGAAGAACAGATAGATTATAAAGCAACTGATTATTAGTGAAGAAAAAAGTTTTCCAAAACTCCTAGCTATGCTAGAACTTGAAATTTTGACATCAAGCTAAATACTTTATATGTACTTTTAAAAAAAATTTATTGTAGACTCGTAATCATTTTTGAAACGGTTTAAAGTATAGTATATGCTACTTATTTCAGCTAGACGCAAATGATTTGAAATATCAAAATATCTTTTATTTATCACTCATGTATCATTTAACCTGGTGCAGAGATGATAAAAAGTTGATGGAGTTGTAAATAAAGGAATTCTTAGTGTGAATTTGATCTAAAATCGTTGTTCCACTATTGTATAATATGTTATGACAAAGTCATACAATGACGACATCCTCAAACGGACTGTTAATACAGTACGACATCATGACGTCATTCTCTAAAATGTTTTCAAAATCTTAATTTGCCAACGGAGTTTGGCTACATCTAAATAATTCGATTGAATTGAATTATTGACATGAGTCTATGCTATTCGATTCAGCTAGACTAATGTTTATGAAAACTCTAAGTGTTCATTGAAAGAAATTTTCCGACCCAAATTGTTTTGGTGCGGAATCCTATGATAAGACTAAGGTGGACTATGTTGTTTGGATAAATAATCCAATCAAGTAGTGTAAATATTCGCTAGACATGATTAAAACGTTATTCATGATGTAAGAGTACGATAGGCTAATCACCTAAAGTACTAACAACAATAGTTTACTTTCTTTGTGATTATAAACATACCAAGTAATGTATTGTTTTGCGGTATGATAAATACCATTAAAACTATGTGTTCATGGTCTATATGACCCCTCAGCACAATTTGAAAACTTTTACTCTTGTGAGTGGTGTATTGGGTAGCATGTGATAATGTGTGTGAAGGGTGTAAGCTGTGACGCCCCCAAAATAGGTATACATCACCCATTCTGAGTTGTCAATACATGGTACAGAAACAACTACAACTTTATTATTACAACAATAAAACTGTGAGTTTGAATACAAATATTATCTTCTATACAATATCTATACTCAGATAAATCCTCATCACATTTATTGACACATTATTTTACAAAAATGGTGAGGACTACTAAATAACTCTCTCTAGAACTTTCATTCCATACCCAGGCTGCACTCGCTATATTCTCGCCTCCCGAGAAGAAAAATGGAACAAAAAGGAAAAGGGTGAGCTCAACTAGCCCAAAGAAAGAATATTATGACTAAGATAATATACAACAAATTATCGTTAGTCTTCAACAGGAAAAATCTAATAGAATACAATAGACAACAAATTTTAAATCAATATTCGCAATGAAATAATAATTCATTAGAAGAGTTAAGTAGAGAATGCAAACTACTATCTTCTATGTATGAATTAAAAGTTCATCGTCTATCTTTTATCCCTGTAACATCAACCAATATATATCTGGAATCAAATATTCATCTTTGCACTACAGGCCAAAGATATTCATCAGTTGGTCATGTTCATCTAAACACATGTTCATATTTGCACTACGGGCCAAAGATATTCTTCAAAAATCATTCATCTTTGCACTACAGGCCAAAGATATTCAATAATATCATCATTTAAGACTGAGGATGATGAAAAATATTTTTAAAGAAACGAATCCAGTGAAACAAAATGACAAGGATTAAGGATTAAGGATTAAGGATTAAGGATTAAGGATTTGTACTTTGTTTTATCCATGTCCAAAAATACCTCAAAAATAATTATAGTGGTGTAAAATTCAAGAATGATCAAAACATGGATACAATCAAAGCTAGTATCCACAATAGATATTTTAGATGAAAAGGAAAATTTTCATTTTTCTATGAATAGTCTTAGTATTAAGTAAATAAGTGTCGATAATGTGAATAGTCCAGATCGTGAATAGTAACCGACACCAAAAGTTCTAAATTTGATAAAAACTTCAGATCAATATTTCAAAGATAATGATATTGAAGAAATAATATCATTACTGAAAAAATAATATCCCTTACCTCACAAAGACAAGATTTCTAGTTGAAACACGGATATAAAGCATGACTTGAACTTGCACCGTATAACAATACTCAAAGTATACTCAAAATACTCACAAGAATACGCTCGATAATATAGAGAGAGAAAACTTCACTTTCTGGTATGATTTTCAATTCTAACCTAAGCACCCTATTTATAGGAAATTGCTTAGAACACCAAAGCAGAAAATTTAATAAATTAATAATATATATATATATATATATATTTTTCCAACGCACACTTAATTTGCCCAACATCATCCACCAACCAGCCCACTACACAAGGCTAACAACAAAAAAAACGTTTTTCTAATTTTAAATATTTTAAACTTCCAGAAATCAATTATTTCGGAGCTTCGGAGCTTCAATAATTCATAATAAATAGCCCTTTTGCCAGAAAAATTTGAATCTCATGACTTTTTATAGGAAATTCAATTCTCTACAACTTTACGTAAGAAAATATTTCCAAATTCCAAACAAAATTGACCGAAATCCATAAACCAAGCGATTTTATTGTGCTATAATCAAATTTCCATCGATAAATGGGGTCCAATTGACATGTTTTAAACATTTATTGCAACAAAATACTCTTCCTCCTTGTATACTCATATATCCCACATTCGTTGTAAAAATATCACCATTATTATATTATTAAAATATAATAATATATTTAAATGAATTATTTTATCGTAAAAAGATAAAATTTCAATTTTCAACAATTGTCACATTAAAAATTTTCTCCATCTATATCAACATAAAATCAATATTTTTCATATCATATGAATCAATAATTAATTATTCACAAATAATATTACGTAATCACAATATTGACAACCGTGCGGTTCCTGAAAGAGGCTTTCGAATAAAGATTTCTCCTTCACTTGGAGCGCAATTAGGTGACTAAACCTCTCCTTAGATGTAACTTTCTAGACATTGCCAATAATGTTATCCAATAATATTATTCAGATAATATGAATTATTGTCTCGATAATGGAAAATACCGTAAATGACAATTTATTGAAACAACAAGAATATAAAATATCAATGCAAAGAATTATTGAATCAATAAAATAAAATCTTTGAGCAAGAATTATCGTAACCATTATTGAGTAGTGCCTTCTTACGTAAGAATCAATAATTGGTGCAATACCGTGTCTTCTTGTGTTTTAACCAATTTAGTATTTTAACAAAGATTAATTGTAACAACTACTCTATTATTTTTAAACAACTTATATTTATCGTTTTCTTCATCCAATCGCTTTCTTTTATGGACCCACACTTGGCTGCGCCGTCGTACGAATATTCCCCGACAATACGAATATTCCACGACCAAACGAATATTCCCCGACAACAATGAATATTTTATAACCACTTGCTTATTTTGAAATATTTGCGTATTTTACCCCTAACTATCCACATTAATCAAATCAACCCTTACTATTTCAAAATAATAAATAGAGAAAATTAAATTTCATTAATAATAAGTTGGGGTCTTACATAAGCAGTATGGTGTAAGGTAAATTTTGGGGACGAAATTTTTAGAAGAATGGTTGAATGTGACAACCCGAGAATTTTGAATATTTTTAAAATTTTTATTAATTTATTTAAGGTTCAACATTAGAACCTAGACATAAAATTAGTGTATGCGTTTGATATTTTTAAGATGGAATTTTGAGGATTTTAAAATTCTGTGAAGGATTTAGGTGAATTATTCAGGATTAAGGGAATACGTGAATATGATCTGTGTATATGTGTACAATATGTGGTTAAGGGTCAAGGGTTGACTAGATAAACAATATCTATAACAAACCCTAGGTATATATTAAGAACGTCAATGTTCGGTTAGAAAACCCTAGCAATGGATAAAAAACCCTAAAACCGGTTTTGGAAATCCTAATTTCAATTTCGAGAATTCGAAACCTTAATTCGGTGTATGAAACCCTAAATTGGGAACTTAATGATGTAATTATAAATAATTATAAGATTAATTAGGGTTAATCTTAACAAATTAGTTAGAAACCCCTCAATTCAAAATTTGACACCTTAATTTCTAGTTTAGGAACCCTAATTTGTAATTAGGGAAAGACCGATTGTTAGTTTAATAATTTTAATGTTAATTAGGAAATATTAATCCTAATTTTCAAGTTATAGGTAATTAGAAAACCCTAATCTAATTACGAAATCAAAAATTTTAATTAGAAAATTATTTTTTCTATTAGAAACCCTAATTTTTGGGTTGTAAACCTTAATGACCAATTTTGGCCCTAATTGCTAAATTAGCAATTTTAATTAGGAATTATAAATCCTTATTAGTAAGATTTAAATTATGATTAGAAATTTTAATATAATTAGAAAATTCTAATTATAATTTAGAAATATTAATTTTTGATTTTTTAAAAACCTAATTTGGAAATTCTAGAATTATTTTTCCAAACCCTAAACCCTAAGTGACTCAAATCCTAAACCATAAGGTTTTCCAAACCCCAAACCCTAAGGGTTTGGCGAATGTCCAAAATGCCATTAATTTTGTGTGCAAAATGACATATTTACCTTTAGTGCATTATTTATTAGATTGCTTGTAGATCTAACCCTAAATAAGTTGGTGAACCAACCCTAGCACTAGCTTATGACTTATTGGTCCAGAAATCAGCAACTATATCAACCATGTAGCTTCATTATATAAAATTATATAGATTAAAAAGAGAGAGAAATGACCACTTTCATTTTTATTTCTCTCCAAGACCTTCTCTCTCTAAAATTCGAAAATGTAGAGTGAGAAAGTGAGATAGGATAAGCAATAATCAGTCCATAGCTAAACAAAAACAGATCCATAGATCAGAATCATAGATCAAGCATGAATGAGGTATAAACCCTAATTTTTGTAAATCGTATGATTTTATGTTAATGATTGGTTAGAGTTGTGTATTAGGGTGTCATTTGATGATCTGGGTTGTTAAAACCTAGATCCATATCATTTTGATGCTCGAAATTTGAGTTTTTAGAAATCTGGGAAATGCTTGAAAAATGGCCTGACAACTATATGTCAGAGGCCATAGATCTTTATCTGTTAAGTGTTAGTGTTGTTTTATGTTATAGATCTATAGTATGCTATGTAGTCTTTGTTCTGAAACTTGAAATAGAGTCATATCATGTCTAGATCGTCACTTATGAGCAGTCAAAAGCCGTTGACCATTCACGAAAATCCAAATCTGGGCAACCCAGAAAATTCCCAGAAACCCAGAAATTCTGACAAGGTTTTCCAAGCCTTAGATTTTGCTGTATATTAGTGTTTTAGCTATGTTGTTGTTTAATCCTTGTAGCCTGACATGTAATCTACATACTCAAACCATTAGATCACCTGGATCTTGATCAGAACCAAAGTAATCAGTGGTCAAACATGCTTTGACCAACTGTCCTGTTGAATTTCTGGAAAACCCATAATTCACCAAGAACAATTTTTTTTATGCATGTTGACCGGCTTGAATCTTAGGAGTTTGGTATTGTTATGATGATATGATTATATATAAATGTACCCTGTAATGTTATCTACACGATTGAACTCTTAGATCACATACAGTAAACCTGGAACGCATGGATCAAAGACCTGAAAAGTAACCTCTCGAACTGTTCTTCATTTCTGGGAAACCGAGAAATGAAGAATAGCTCTGACATGCATTTCGGATGCCTATAACTCACTGATTAGTTGTTGGATGGCCATGAACTTGATTTATAATAGTAGTATTGCTTGTATACTACAATATTAATGCAATATACAACTCTAATAACATCTAGAACATGAAGATTTATGTGGTCAAAGTAGTAACCTTATAACTGGCGATGAAGCTCAAGAACATTGCCAAGAACACCATTAACGACAGATTCGTCACCTAAGGCCCCTATAGCGACACTTAATTTCAGAAATTGATTGTTTTAATTAAATAAATAGATAAAAATGGTTTTTAATTATTAAAAATACAAAATAAATTTTGAAAAATTATTTTAAAGTCTGAAAAATAGTTTTTAATTATTTTCAGTATATTTCATAAATATTTAATATTTTTTGAATATAAATGGTATTTAATTTATTTAATTATAATATTAAATAAATTATTTAAAAATGATTTTAATACATGAAAAATTATGAAAAATAATATTATGGTATAAGAAAATATCTAAAGATATTTTCATTGACTTTAATATTTTGTGATGAATTTCAATAATTAATTAATATTAATGATAATTAGTTTATTTAGTAAATATATTAAATAAATTAAGGAAAAATAGAATTAATGATTTAAAAGCATATAAAAATGATTTAAGTGATATAAAAATATTTTAAGTTATAACCTATAACTTTTGATATTTTGTCGTGAAAATATTAATATTTTAATATTAATAGCAATTATCGGATAATGAATTTAAGTGTTTAAAAATCATATAAAGGTGATTTTAAAGTATTAAAAATACTTTGTGATATTATAAGTATATTATAATATTATGACATATATTTCATTAATATTTGATAATAAATAAATATTAATGATAATGGAATTATGTGGTATTTAATTCATTTAAATACATTTTTAATGATTAGAAAATCAAGATAAATAGTAATAATTATTTAAAAATTATTACAAGCTTATGAAAAATATGTTGACTGATTATATAATTATCTTAGATAACAGTTAAGTGTTAGGCAAAGTTTAATTGAACTTAAACTCGAAATTTTGTCCGACTAGACCGTCGGAATGTTAGAATTTGTTCGGATTCAACTCGGACTTAAATAGTCTGACTTGATGCTAAGTTTTATGTATTGAATAGACTGATAGGGTTATGTGTTATGTGTTATGTGTTATGTATTTAGGTTATTCTATGTATATCTATATATATAATAGTATTATATTATGATGATATTATTCTAATATTGGAGATCTATATTATTAATATTAGGTCTTCGGATAAAGCGTATAAATTGCGTAGCGGTAATCAACGGTTCAAGCAAGTTTGTTTTTACTTAACTCTACTAAGAGTTGTTTTATTCGGATAAGCTTATGGTTAATCATTGTTGGTTGCAATGAATTGTACTCTGTACATATTGCATGTAAAAGTCAGGTATGAAAGGCTGATCACCTTCATTACCAGTTCGTTCAGATATATTTGTTCATGTTCAATACTTGTTCAGTCAAAAGTTTGTTCCTGCTAGTTCATAATTATATTGTTGAATTATAGCCAGCATATTATTCAGATTCTTTCAATCATGATATATCGTTATATTATTGAACTTAAACTTGCTGGACAATTCTTATGCTCACCCTTGCTATATCATGATAAAATATTGTAGATTAAGATGAACTCGTCGGATACAAGGAAAGGTTAAAGACAGTTCCAGCTTAAAGTTAATGTGCGCGATTAGTTTTGTAATAGTATAGTTTGATAATGATGTTATGTGTTAGATAGTTATGAATTGTGTATAAGTTAAGGTTACTCGACCATGGGGAATAATGTGTAATGTATTGTATAAATAATTTATGTTTATATCTTCCGTAAATATAGTAATAGTGTTAAAATGATCGAACTGGATCCGCGATGATTCGGGACCTCGGATTTGGGGCCCTCACAGTTACTATTCTACCTCATCTCCAATTTAACCACCAAGTAATCACTTTACTTGGTGGCCAAGTGGCCGGCCCACCTCCTTCATGGATCATCCCATGGGTTACCCCATGGGTTTTACCCATCCCGTGACCCGCCGGTTCGACCCGCGGTTTAACTTCTTGGTTTGGGCTTATTTTTAATTAATATTGGGCCTTGACTTGTGCTTTCTTACTTAATTCGTTGGGCTTGCTATTAATCCAAGTCCAATTGAATTCTACCAAATCCTTAACTCAAAATCCATTAGAACTTCTCGTATTCTACACGTATAACTCCCGTATTCCCTTCGTTTAGTACTCATAAAATATTCGCATTATACGTTGTACTATTCTTTATACCATACTCGTATTCAACTAGTATAATACTCGTATCCCATACGTATAATAACTGAAATGATTATACGCCTTTCATTCCCCTTTCGAAAATCACTTTCACAAACCCTTAGGTTTTATGTCCGTAGGCTAAAACTTCGTTTGCCATAACGGAAATATTATTGGATATTCCATAATATCCTCATATTCTATCATTACGCGTTTCTCGGAATTTCGAACCTAAACTCCGAATCGAAATCGGATGAATAGTATTTTTACGGGAAAATTCTTGGAAAACATTTCTTTTCGTCATGATAATTCAAAATAATTAATCCTAGTATATAGCCAGAATACTAACCACATTCACACATTCTAGGTCATAAAACGACCTTCAAACATCTTACTCACATAATTAATCAATTAAATTCATTTAATCCACATAATCAAATAAAAATTTAATTTATTAAAAAGCCGAAATTCTCGGGCGTTACAGTCGTCGAGAGGATACTGAAGCTAGAAGGCCATATCCTCTTTGCTCGGCGGAGGCTCTCTTTGCTTGTGGGACGAATCTTCTCCTTCTTCTCATTGGCGTTATGGACAACAGTTTTGAGTTCTCATTGGCGGCAAAGGAGGAGAATGAAGGGGATGAGAGAGGAGGCGGCATAGGAGGAGGATGAAGGGGAGGAGAGAGGAGGCGGTGAAAGAATGGCGGATGAGAGATGTAGGGTTTAATATGTTTTGTTATTGTGTTGCACTCTTTTTGTAATTATTTTGCGAATGCATCAATCTTATAATTAATTTCTAATTGTTGTATAGTAGTGTAAAGAACCCAATTGATTTTGGTCAAAATTGGTTGATCCGATTGACCACTAATCGAATTAATAGTTTAATCGATAAAATCGGTTAGTTGACTCGATTTTTAATATTTTTTACCAAAAATATTTTAATATTAAAATTAACCATTTTTAGTAATATTGTAACTCAACTTTATTATGTTTTAGTTCATCAAAATAGAGATTTTTTAAAATTTTATTAATTACTAATAATATATAATTTATATATTAATGACGTCACTGAGACAATAATGGTTCGACCACTGGTCGGACCAGTGACCCATCCACCTGATACCTTTTTCGGTTCGATAACCGGTCCGGGTCTGAAAACCATGGGTTTGAGCATATATAATGTGACGCCTCCAAAATAGGTATACATCACCTATTCAGAGTCGTCAAATACATGGTACAGAAATAAATACAACTTCAGTAATACAATTATCGTGCAAAATACGACAACACATATACTGTGAGTTTGAATACAAATATTATCTAATAGACAGTATACAAACTCAAAAGGAGTCCTCATTACAATTATTGATACACTATCTTATAAAATAGTGAGGACTACTAAAACAACTATCCTGAATCATCACTCCATACCCCGGCTAGTTCCTGTTATGTTCTCACCTCCTGAGAAGAAAAATGGAATAAAAAGGAAACGGGTGAGCTCAACTAGCCCAGTAAAGAATATTATGACTTAAGATAATATATAATAAATTATCATCAGTCTTCAACAGGGAAAAATCTGATAGAACATAATTGACAATAAGTATTAGATCAACAACTACAGCGGAAACAACAATCCATTAGAAGAGTCAAGTAGAGAAATAATTCTACTATCTTCTAAGATTTAAAAGTCTATCATCAATATTTTATCCCTGTAATATCAATCAATATACATCTTAAATAAAATATTCATCTTTGCACTACAGGCCAAATATATTCATTTGTATCACCAGTTGGTCATGTTCATCTCAACACCTGTTCATCTTTACACTACGGGCCAAAGATATTCAGTAATATCATCATTTAGGACTGAGGATGATGAAAAATATCTTAAAGAAAATGAATCCAGTGAGATAAAAGATCAAAGATTAGGGATTCGTACTTTAGTTTATCCAAGTTCAAAAATACTCCATAATAACTAATTATGAAGCAGAATCTAAAAATAAAGATCAAAACATGGATATAATCAAAGATAGTAACCATAATAGACATCTTGGACAAAAAGGAGAAAATTTCATTTTTTGGTGAATAGTATAGTATTCGTGAATAGTGTCGTATACGTGAATAGTAACCCTGAACCACAATAAAATCCATACCAATATTTCGGTATAATGATATTGAAAGAATAACATCATTAGGAAGAAAATAACATCCCTTACCTCAAAATAACAGTATTTCTGATCGGAATATCGGATGTAAAGTCGAAGGAAACTTGCACTGAATAGCAATTCTCAAAGTATCTAAATACTCACAAAAATACGCTCGACAATATAGAGAAAGAAAACTTATGTTTCTGGTGTGATTTTCAATTCTAACTTAAGCGCCTATTTATAGAAAAATGCTAGAACGCCATAGGAGACTAAAATAATAAAATATAATTATTTATTTTCTTTCCTTCTATACCATCCTTTTTGAATCAGCCAGCATGCCAATTCTGAATTTTTTTTGCAGCCCACATGTTTTTAACAAAAGTGGGTCGCACCCATATTTTTAATAAAAATATTTAATTTTCGAAACGTCAACAATTCATAATAAATAGCCATTTTATCAGAAAAATACGAATTTTATGTCCATTCCATACGAAATCGAATTCTCTACAACTTTGTAGCTTTAAGTTTTTCCAAATTCCAAACAGAAAATATCCGAAATCCACAAACGGACGATTTTCAATACCTCATAAAATTCATAACAAATCATACGTTAATTTTAACGGTTCAAAATTTAGGACATATACTCAACTTATATATGTATAACATATCTAAAAATCACAACGATCCAACTATTGATTAAAATTATAACTCACGCAATAGAGCTTTAAGAACACTGATTTGATTTTTAATACCTCCATTACGACAAAAATACTGATAAAACACCTCAACATTAATTCCTTCAATTATATCCACATAAAAATAAATATTTTCTTATCATAAAAATCAATAAATAATTATTCACAAATAATATTACAGAATCACAATAATGATAAACAGGCCGTTCCTAGGAAAGAGGGGGCTTTTCGATAAGGATTTCTCCTTACTGGCGCGCAATTAGGTGACCAAACCTCTCATTGACAGAACTTTCTAGACATTGCCAATAATGTTATCTAATAATATTATTCAAATAATATAAATTATTGATCTGATAATGGGAAATACTGTGCAGTGACAATTATTGAAACAACAATAATAGAAAATATCAACGCAACAATTATTGAATCAATAAAATAAAATATTGAACAATAATTACTGTAACAATTATTGAGTAGTGCCTTCTTACGTAAGAATTAATAATTCAAAAATATTGTGTAATACCGTGTGCTACTGTGTAACCACGCGTATTACTGTATTTTAACCACCGGGTATTCCAACAGTGTTAACGGTAACAACTACACCGTTATTTATAAAAACTCAAACTTGTCGTTTTTTTCATCCGACAGTTATTCTGTTATGGGGACCACAAATGATTGCGCCATCGTACGAATATTCCCCGACAACAAGAAAATTCCACGACCAAACGAATATTCACCGAAAAAATGAATATTTTATAACCACTTGCTTATTTTGCAAAATTTGCACATTTCACCCATAACCAAAGCATTATATCAAATTAATTCTTTATTATTTCAAGATAATGAATATAAAAAATTTAATTTTATTTATAATAAGTTGGGGTCTTACAACCTCCCCTCCTTATGAAATTTCGTCCTCAAAATTGACGTACGTACCTGGTGTTTTGAAAAGGTGAGGGTACCTCGCTTTTATTTCCGATTCCAACTCCCATGTCATTTCTTCAATAGCGTGGTTCCTCCACAAAACCTTAACGTGTGGTATAACCTTTGTACGTAGGACATACTTTTTCCTATCCAAAATCTCGACAGGTACCTCCTCGTACGTTAAATCTTCGGCTATCTCGTATGGTTCTAACTCAATAATGTGATTTGGGTCTTTCACATATTTACGTAGCATGGATATGTGAAACACGTTATGAACACGAGACATACTTGACGGTAAAGCGAGTATATAGGCCACAGTTCCTACTCGATCGAAGATTTCAAATGGACTAATAAATCGAAGGTTTGAGCTTTCCTCACATCGTCGATTCTTGTTTTTGGAATAACGACTTCTTGCATCTTCTTCTTCATATTCATCAGCTCCAGGTCTGTAGCTTAAACAGCTTTAAATTTATCGATAAAAGTCTATTCTACTCGTATATTTGACATCATCACGTGGGTCCCTAGAGTCTTTAACTCTGTCTTTATCATTTGTAAATTATACAAAATAGGTCTTTGTGTTCGACAATATCGCACTCGTACTCGCATACGATCTTCTACTCAACGCATCAGCTACCACATTCGCTTTTCCAGGATGGTATGGTCAGAACAGGTGCCGAAATGAGTCTCCTCTTGAGTTCTTGGAAGCTCTTCCCACATTTCTCACTCCATTCAAATTTTGTATCTTTTTGAGTCAGCTGAGTTAATGGAGTAGTGATTTGAGAAAATCCTTCCACGAATCTTCGATAGTAACTAGCTAACCCTAGAAAGCTAGATATTTCGATTACTGACTTAGGTTGCTCTCAATTGTGACTCATACCCCAATCTTGGATAACACGTCACAATGTCGCCTATCAGTTTACCACCGCACGAATATAACATCCCCTATGGAGAGTCTGGCTTCGGTGCATCCCACAAAAGAAGTCACCAGATAGAAGCTCGGGTACCAACTTCTATAGTTGGGTTTTTAACTCCTGAAGTTCAATAGGAGCCATTCAATATGGGGATTTAGAAATGGGCTTTGTACCGGGTTCAAAGTCGATACAAAATTCAATATCACACTCTGGGGGTAGGCTAGGAATTTCTTCAGGAAATACGTCAGGAAATTCACTAACAACAGAAATGTCATTCAAATCTGACGTATTTTTGTTCAAATCCATGACATAGGATAAGAAAGCTTGACATCCGTTTTTCAATAAACGAATGGCTTAATGGCTTGATATGGTAGTTATTGACTTTAGTGGTTTGGTTGCTTGAATTCGCATAACAGGTTGGTTAGGAATATGAAAACTAACAACCTTACGAAAATAATCAATTTTGGCATGATGAGTAGTTAAACAATAAATCCCTAAAATCACATCAAATGCAAGTATCTTTAAAAAGATAAGATCAATAGGTAATGTGATGGTGCCAACTTGGATCAAACAAGATTTATAACCAGTGGATGTGATAAAAGTTTCTCCTAACGGAGTCTCCACAGATAAGTCAAAGTCTAATTTCTCCGGAGTCCAGTTTAAATGTTGAGCACAAGCAGGAGAGATAAAAGAATGGGTAGAACCGGTATCTATTAAGGTATAAACTTTGCAAAAATTTATGATTAACTAACCCGTGATAACTTCGTTCGGATCCTCGCTTTTTGGAAAGTTACAAAAGGCGCTCTCACTTGAACCACCAATTTTGACTTGTCTGGGACAACCTTTGGTGTCATCATTATCGCTAGAATTGACTTTCGCTATAGGGCACATTTCACCCTCAACTGTTTCGTCGTACTCCTGTTTCATGATCTGAATCATTAATCTTCGATCCATATCGAATTGGGGTTGACCAAAATGTACAGGGTAATTCAAAACTCAATGTTGGGTTCTCTCAATTGCTGTCCAAAAAGAGAAATACATATAATCTATTTTAGCCTTCTTAGATCGGACATCTCTTTCCACAATATCAACGCGTCGTGCAACTTTTATCCAAGTATCACTCATTCTCACTCGCTCGCTTGTTTCTTCTTTCAAATTTCGATTCCAACTTTATCATCTTATACTCGCTAAAGAGTGCTTACATTCTCAAGCATCACATACTGGGTAACACAAGCTTGAATTGTTGCATCCTTTTACTCCACGACCACCTGCCGTTCTTCAGCCTGCTCTTCTAACTCATGAATACGATTTTGCAATTCTACATTTCGATCATCAAATTCTTCTAATAAATTTTTCTCAAGTTCCTCTTCTTCCTCACTCTTAGCTACTACCTTTGCGACTAACTCGGGTGCAACTATTAGTTCTTCCCTCACCACAAGAATATCTCTAAATCATTCTTCGTCTGACATCACACTATCCTGGTTGGTGATTAGAGGTGTCTTCATGGTCTCATTCACTCAATTGTTAACGTTCTCTGCTGCTATTCTTAAAAACTGTCATAAAACAAGGGTTAATTAAACAAATTAACATATCACATAATATCCCTATATTATGACTGGCCAACAAATAAGCTAAGATAGGACACACTAGCGAAGGATTTACTCATCTCTCCCCTCCTAGTTCTATTCCCCGATCTCCGCCAGAGACTATATCCCTAAGCTCTGATACCAACTGTGACGCCCCCAAAATAGGTATACATCACCTATTCTGAGTCGCCAAATACATGGTACAGAAATAAATACAACTTCAGTAATACAATTGTCGTGCAAAGTACGACAACACATATATTGTGAATTTGAATACAAATAATGTCTAATAGATAGTATACAAACTCAAAAGAAGTCCTCATTACAATTATTGATACACTATCTTACAAAATAGTGAGGACTACTAAAACAACTATCCTGAACCATCACTCCATACCCTGGCTAGTTCCTGCTATGTTCACACCTCCTGAGAAGAAAAATGGAACAAAAAGGAAAAGGGTGAGCTCAACTAGCACAGTAAAGAATATTATGACTTAAGATAATATATAATAAATTATCATTAGTCTTTAACAGGGAAAAATCTGATAGAACATAATAGACAATAAGTTTTAGATCAACAACTGCAACGGAAACAACAATCCATTAGAAGAGTCAAGTAGAGAAAGAATTCTACTATCTTCTAAGATTTAAAAGTCCATCATTAATATTTTATCCCTGTAACATCAATCAATATACATCTTGAATCAAATATTCATCATTGCACTACAGGATAAAGATATTCATTTGTATCACCAGTTGGTCATGTTCATCTCAACACCTGTTCATCTTTGCACTACAGGCCAAAGATATTCAGTAATATTATCATTTAGGACTAAGGATGATGAAAAATATCTTAAAGAAAATGAATCCAGTGAGATAAAAGATCAAAGATTAGGGATTCATACTTTAGTTTATCCAAGTTCAAAAGTACTCCATAATAACTAATTGTGAAGGAGAATTTAAAAATAAAGATCAAAACATGGATACAATCAAAGATAGTAACCATAATAGACATCTTGGACAAAAGGAGAAAATTTCATTTTTCGGTGAATAGTGCCATATACGTGAATAGTAACCCCGACACAAAAAGGTAGAAATTCCACAATAAAATTTATACCAATATTTTGGTATAATGATATTGAAAGAATAACATCATTAGGAAGAAAATAACATCTTGTACCTCAAAATAACAGTATTTCTGATTAGAATATCGGATGTAAAGTCGAAGGAAACTTGCACTGAATAGCAACTCTCAAAGTATCTAAATACTCACAAAAATACGCTCGACAATATAGAGAGAGAAAACTTATGTTTTTGGTATGATTTTCAATTCTAACTTAAGCGCCTATTTATAGGAAAATGCTAGAACGCCATAGGAAACTAAAATAATAAAATATTATTATTTATTTTCTTTCCTTCTACGCCATCCTTTTTGAATCAGCCAACATGCCAATTCTGATTTTTTTTTTGCAACCCACATGTTTTAACAAAAGTGGGCCCCACCCATATTTTTAATAAAAATATTTAATTTTTGAAACTTCAACAATTCATAATAAATAGCCCTTTTATCAGAAAAATACGAATTTTATGTCCATTCCATACGAAATCGAATTCTCTACAATTTTTTAGGTTTAAGATTTTCAACATTCCAAACAGAAAATATCCGGAATCCACAAACGGACGATTTTCAATACCTCATAAAATTCATAACAAATCATACGTTAATTTTTAACGGTTCAAAATTTGTGGACATATA
This sequence comes from Panax quinquefolius, assembly GCA_020205615.1. Classification (NCBI taxonomy): domain Eukaryota; kingdom Viridiplantae; phylum Streptophyta; class Magnoliopsida; order Apiales; family Araliaceae; genus Panax; species Panax quinquefolius. The sequence goes on along the minus strand of CM035174.1, from coordinate 49,796,478 downwards.
CTCAACTTATATATGTATAACATATCCAAAAATTACAACGATCCAACGGTCGGATTAAAATTATAACGCACACAATAGAGCTTTAAGAACACTGATTTAATTTTTAATACCTTCATTCCGACAAAAATACTGATAAAATACCTCAACATTAATTCTTTCAATTATATCCACATAAAAATAAATATTTCTTTATCATAAAAATCAATAAATAATTATTCACAAATAATATTACAGAATCACAATAATGACAGCCAAACCGTTCCCAGGAAAGAGGGGGCTTTCCGATAAGGATTTCTCCTTACTGGCACGCAATTAGGTGACCAAACCTCTCCTTGACAGAACTTTCTAGACATTGACAATAATGCTATTTAGTAATATTATTCAAATAATATGAATTATTGATCTGATAATGGGAAATACTGTGCAGTGACAATTATTGAAACAATAATAATATAAAATATCAACGCAACAATTATTGAATCAATAAAATAAAATATTGAATAGTAATTACTGTAATAATTATTGAGTAGTGCCTTCTTACATAAGAATCAATAATTCAAAAATAATGTGTAATACCGTGTGCTACTGTGCAACCACGCGTATTACTATATTTTAACCACCGAGTATTCCAATAGTGTTAACGGTAACAACTACGCCGTTATTTATAAAAACTCAAACTTGTCATTTTCTTCATCTGACAGTTATTCTGTTATGGAGCTCACAAATGGTTGCGCCGTCGTATGAATATTCCCCGACAACAAGAATATTCCACGACAAAAATAAATATTTTATAACCACTTGCTTATTTTGCAAAATTTGCACATTTCACCCATAACCAAAGCATTATATCAAATTAATTCCTTATTATTTCAAGATAATGAATATAGAAAATTTAATTTTATTTATAATAAGTTGAGGTCTTACTGATAAAATTCTTTCCATACTTCAAAAGAAGTTCATTTGTAGTATAATTTAGGAGTATACGTTATGACATATTCCCTAACTTATATGATCATTATTAATTTTAAAAAGTTAATTAAAGATATTTTTAAATTTAAAATTGAGATGACTCGTTAAAATTATGAAATAATAAAATTACAATAATTAATACTTTTTAAATAGTTTATAATATTTATTATTGTATTGATTAAAATTAAAAGAATCTATGTCAATTTTGAGTTTAAAAATCTCTTAAATTGACTTAAAAAAGTCAACACTGATCAAATAATATGAAACAGATGGAGTATATTTTTAAGGAATAGATATTTTTACAAGTAAATTTAATATTTTTGCAAGGTCCGGCTCACATGAATGTGGGACTTATCTACTATTTATGTGAGAAGGATATTGTGGAATTATTTTTACTTATGGAAATATCAATTTTCTATTTTTATTTCAAATTTACTTTCAAAAATTAATAAGTAGTTAGTTAAATACTAATGTTATGATAGTAAAATTATGATGTAGGGATGATAAGTTAAATTGAAAATGGTTGAACCGCATCGAATCGGTTCATTTTTATTCGAACCGTTGACCTCATCTATGCGATTTTGGTGAATATTTTTTAAATCAGGATTGATACGATGTGATTTTGATATTTACCTTTAAACCGTCGGTGCGACTGATATACTAATGATATTATATTAAAACTATAATAATGTTAAAATTATAACAATGATATATTATTTTTAATTGAACATATATTCTTATATTACTTGTTAATATTTCTTAAGCTAAAATAAATATTATTATAATGTGTGTTGTAAAAATATTAAAATAATTTAATAAAAATTACGTCAAAAATATTCTTAGTTTTTTAAATATTATAATTTAAAGATCGGCGTGGTTCCAAATCACTTAAAAATCAAAAACCGAACCGCACCATTGTCATCTCTTTGATAATAAAATTTAGGATATATATTTTGTCATTTCATACTACTATAAATAAAAATATTATTTTTGGAAAATAATTTTATTTATTTAGACTCTTTTTATGAAATTGATGTTTCTTTTCTTTTTATGTTTTTACATTTTCATACTTTCACACTGTGGGCAAGGAAATCGTACCTTGCTAGGGTAAGGGTTTCGTGTTGGTTGTGGAGGAGAGAAATCCACGAAGAGTACATAATTGATTAATGAGTTGAAGAGGATAGAAGAACAGATGAGCAATTACTCCAGTAACACGTGACATAACTCTTAGGATCCAATAGTCTTTTTGAGTATCAAGGATCCAGAGAGCCTTATTGAGTGTCTAGTGTGACGCCCCCAAAATTAGGTATACATCACCCATCTTGGGTCATCAGATACATGGTACAAAATTCAAATACAACTTACAAATACAACTGTCGTGTACAATACGACAAAACATAACTGTGAGTTTGAATACAATTATTGTCTACTAGAGATTATACAGACTCAAAAGGAGTCCTCATTACAATTATTAACACACTATTTCACGTAATAGTGAGGACTACTAATGCTATCCTCTGGATAGTCACTCCATTCCCCGACTAGTCCTCGCTATGTTCTCATTTCACGAAGAAACAAAGAAAGAAAGGGTGAGCTCAACTAGCCCAAGAAGAAATATTATGACTAAGATAATGCGAATAAATTATCATTAGTCTCCAACAATGTTAAACCGATAAAATATAATAGACATCAAGTTTAACTGCAGTGAACAAGCAATCCATTAAAAGAGTCAAGTAGAAAATAAAATCTACTATCTTTTATGATTAAAAAGATTTTTCATCTCATCATTATCATTTGAGACTCAAATTAATAAATATTCCACATCATCGAATCACCCTCAGACTACTGACGCCAAGGATATTCTTTAGTATCACGACCACAATTATCCATGCACTACGCAGCCAATGAGGACTTTTACCACATCATTTGTAACATTACGGTCATGATTACAAATCAATAATCCTTGGTCATAATCATACCAAGTCCATCTATGCACTACAAAGCCACGTAGATGACTTTCAACATAATATAAACATGAGGATGATGACAATGATATAAGAATTCAATAAAACAAGTTCAAGAATTAATTTGTCCAAGAACTACTAATGTCCAAATTGTCAACATGATACTACTTTGTAGAGTAAAATTCAAGAATGATCAGAAGAATATTTCCATGAAAAGATACTGGATGAAGCGCAAATATTAAGGATATTCTACTAATTTCATGGAGTATAGAAGTCAAAACTTTAACAAACTGAGTATAATAAAGAATGGAATAACAAAAGAAATCACCATGCATGCGGTACTTCGCATAGACAGGTTATTCCAACATAATACTAAATAACGGAACCGGTCGTGCAAAATTACATGCCGACGGGATGTTCTACGAGAATAATAAAGAATGGAATAACAACGAAATCACCATGCATGCGGTGCTTGGCATGACATGTTATTCAAATGAATACTAATAAGGGCGGAATCAGTCCGGTAGAAAACGCATGCATACGATATATCCAACGAGAATAATAATAAAGAAGGAATCAGTCCCATTAAAAACGCAAAAACATGATATTCCAACGTAATAATAAAGATTTTAATCGGTCCCACAGAAAACGCATGAACGAGGATATTCCAAATGTAATAGTAAAGACGAAATAATAGAAGAATGTCACCAAGTATAGGGTAGTCCGCGTATACTGGTTATTCCAGCAGAACAATAAAGAATGGAATAACAGAAGTTTTCTTCATGAATATAAAAGAATAACACCCCTTACGAGTACAACAAATAATATTCCCTACCGTAAAAGAAATTGGATATAAGAGTAGGGAAGTAGCAGAATGCTTTTCTATAGTTTCTCTATAATTTCTCTGTCTAGAGTTTCAGTGAATTCGTAAGAAATAATGAAGGAATGAGCTTCTATTTATAGGAGAATGGAAGGATACTATTTAATTCATTGGCTGAAATCATACGCTAGATTTTTCAAAACCAAATTTTTATAATATATATATATATATATATATATATATATAATAAAACACATGCTATATTAGAAAAATTCTACCACCCATGCATCACTTGTCAAGGTGTTGGCTAATTAAAAGAGAGGAAAACAAAACTATCATATGTCAAGTTGAAAAAAATGGACTCATTGATAGCATAAGAAATTATTTAGCCAATAAGGTGAAGGCTTTGAAAGAAAATACTACTACCTGCCAACATCACCTACCAGGACCACAACCACCCACATGTTATCTAAATATATACTAATATCACCATTAATTCCACCCCACATGTTACATTATATATATATATATATATATATACACACACATATAACTACAAGTTGGTTGAAAAATAAACCACCCGACAACATCATTCCCCACCATTTTCAATTCATGTCATATATATAATACTAATACTCATCCCACCATTTCCACTTTTCCACCAAAATCCACTAACATATATATCTATATAAAATACTTCCCTCCTTTCCCACACAAGACATCAACCTATCATTTTCACCTATCCTTTTCTCCCACCACATACTCATTACATATATATATATATATATATATATATATATATATATATATATATATATATATATATATATCTTCCTATCCCATACGTATACTCTTTCTCCTCCCATTTCCAATATCATTTTCAACATATATATTTTCCCACCTTTAAATAATTTTTTTGGCCGATTATTTTGAAAAATGGGTAAATAAGAATCCAAATAATAAGCAAAACCGGTGACTTCTCATGTAAGATCAATAATCAATACCGTGCTACTATGCAACCACACGACATCTTATTTTTACTACCGAAGTAGTTCAACAAGATAATCTGTGAAAACTTCCGCCGTTATTTTCATAAAATATTTTTGTTGTTTTCTCAATCCGACAATCATTCCGTTGCGGGGTCCACCAATTATTGTGTCGTCATACGAATATTCCCCGACAAAAAGAATATTTCCCGACCAATCGAATATTATATAACAACTTGCTCACTTTGCAAAATTTATAAATACTACCCACAACTATAACATTATATCAAATTCACACCATAAGATTTAAAAAAATTATTTCGAGAAAATTAAATATTTATTCATAAAATCTGGGGTCTCACATCTAGGGTTCAGGGAGAGTAAAAAAGGGCCTTTATATTGAAATGAAGGGGGTATTTATAGAGTTTCCTAGAAACGGGTCACATGTCTGACACATGTCCGGGTCTTGTGTCTGACATGTGACCTTAGGGGAAATTCTCTAAATATCTTTAGTTACTCGAGTAATGCCCAAATCATCCCGTCCTTCTAGTCAGCAATCCAATCTCTTAATCAATTCCCAAAACGAGTCGCCTCCATGAGTTTTCTGCATCGTGACACGTGGAGACTTCTCTCGGGTCTCGCTCATTTATTTCTGACTTTTTCGTCTTTTCATTTAATTCCTTAGATCGCACGTGAACCATAATTTGTACTTGGGTTCACACGAACTAATAGTAAAAGTTTTGTTAAAATCAAATGTAATAGTCTAATAATAAGATTTAATTTTTTTATATTTTTTTACCTATATAAGGTTACATATTCGAGTCATCGCTTAATTTTTCTGGGATTTTCCTTAGTTCCCTTATATCTCCTTCCAATATATTATTAAGGGTCTGCTCGACAAGTACTTATAAGTTGGCCAAACCAATTTACAAGTAGTTGTTTACTGTTTGGCAAGTTGGCAACCACGTTCAAGAAACATAAAAAGATTTTTCTTAAATAAATTCCAATTGATGTTTTTTGACGGTTGACTCGACTGCAAGTGTGAAACCCAAAAACCCGATCTCGTCCATAGCCATAGCTATGGGCTGAGCCAACCCACTTTTATTAGGATCATTCTCACTAACATTGCTTTATTTTGATTTTGAGGTATTTAATGGAGGAATTGAAATTTTGCGGAGATGGTGGCTCTTATGTAATATTCATACACTCTTCATTTAATAACAATAGTTGTTTTAGTTTCATACATATGAATTAAGAAATTCATTTAATACTATCATTTAATAGCTAAATTGTGTGTAAAAATTTATTACTACCCCTTAAGACTGTAAATGGACATATTCGAATTCGAATATATACGTATTCAAAAAAATTATTTTATATGTATTCGTATATGATATTCGATTTAATTTTTAAGATACTATTTGAATTTAATATTCAAAAAGCTATTCAATTCGAATATTACCAATTTTCTAATAACTATCCGAGTTCATTAGCATAATTAATTAAAACTAATAAATAAATAATTAAAAAATCACTACTATGATATTAATATAACATTACATAATCATCAACCATATGATTAAATTCTAAAGTTTAGAAGAAAAAAATAATCACTCTATTTAGTAAAATATATTTATGGAAGATATTAAAAAATATTATAATTTTATAATAAAACCCGCTCTTTATTTGAGATTATGATACCCCATATCTGATTCGATAAATATGTTAGCGGACGGATGTTAAACGAATATGACTATACATCCATCCGTTTATTTGCGAATATTTCTAATTAAAATATGAATAATATTTGTTTAAGTCAAATACGAATATTATATGCTTTAAATGAATACGAACACGGATGACTATCCTAGTTTTCGGTTACCATTTATAACCCTACAATACCCTTGTATGGAAAGTGAAAAACTACTAATACAAAAGAGATAATTTCTTGGGACAATGAGAGAAACTATAGGTGATATAGGAAAGTAAAAAAATGTATTCTCCTAGAAGTTGTAAACGACAAATAAATTAGAACAAATTCCCCCCAAAAAAGTCTATTATTATGGAATGGAGGGAGTTGTTAGGTTTTGTGAAGATCAAAGACACAATCAAACTGCAAAATTAGCGGAAACAAAGTAAAATTAGATTTTAAAATTTTTCACAATTATTAATTAAAATGAAGAATAAGAAGCTATGGAATCATACCCTTGTAGATACGAGCTTCCACAGGTACGAGTTCAACTCCTACTTCTCCGCGATCTCCTTGAATCTCTGGGTTAGATTCCTTTCCTTTGATCAATGTTAGTAACCCAAGTGTATGGCCTGTACAGGTAATCCACCAAGAAAGAAGAATATTCAAGAAGAAGGGTGTATTGGCTTAAACCGTAGTTTTTTCTATCTCTATAGAAAAAGGGCGCGTACTCTCCAACTATTGAAATCACGTATATATGATATATGATATAAGACTCCTCTTATAAAGATATCAGGTAACCCTATTTAATTAAAATAAGGTATTATTTATTTAATTAAACTCCTTCAATTAATTAGGTTCCATAATCTTATTATGGATAATTAATTAAACTCATTTAATTAATTTTGCCTCCTAATCTTATTAGGAATTAATAAATGAGAGTACTTATATTAAAATCAATTCCTAAACTCTTTTAGAAATTAAAATAATTGTAATTGTAATAATATTAATAAGACTCCTCTTATTAATTTATATTTAATATTTCCAAAATATTGAATAATAAATATTAAACTATTTAATTTACTCTATCACCATAGATTAAATTAAATACATTGAACATATTATTACGATTATGCCATTAACTTCTTAAATAATTATTCTTCCTTTTATGGTGTGCCCGTTTAGGTTATCTATATTAAACCGGTTGTGAATAAATCAATTAGAACAATTCTAATCTTATTTAAATAAATAAATTAAACTATTAATTTATTTAAATAAATAATATTTATTCTACAATAGGGATAAGCCTCCCTAGCGATCAACGACTTTCTAGATAATATAGATTTTAACATTAATCATAAAAGAACCTTTGAGTAAATAGTTACCGTACAATTCAATCCTTCCACCATACAATGTCCCAATTAAATATAAGGCATGGAATTACTGTCAAGTCTTATTTTATTTAATTATATGTATTTCGATTCCCAAATGCACAACTCCGAATGAATGCAAATTAGAAACTACTTTCTGATTTCATTCCACCTTGGCCAAGGATTTTTGGATTGTCATTTATCGAATCACATAAGACATTTCTCTTCTTTTACTAGAAGTGATAGATTCTTTATTGATCATTCATTATCTCCATATATAACTTATTACACCCAAGCATACCCTTTGATATACCCTAAGTGTTTTAAGGATTAAGTCAAAGTGTAATTCATTATGTGATGCCCCCAAAATAGGTATACATCACCCATCTTGAGTCGCCAAATACAAGGTATAGAATTTAAATACAAACTTAATTATACAACTATCGTGGAAAATACGACATAATATAGCTGAGAGTTTTAATAGGAATATTGTCTTCTAGACAATATCCAAACTCAAATTCAATCCTCATTGCATTTATTATCACACTAAATAGTGAGGACTACTAAAAAAACCATCTCAGACCGTCACTCCATTCCCCGAATAGTCTCGACTACATTCTCATTTCCTGAAGAGAACAATGAAAGCAAAAGGGTGAGCTCAACTAGCCCAGTAAGAAATATTTTGACAAAGATAATGTAGAATAAATTATCGTTAGCCTCAACAGTGTTAAACTGATAAAATATAATAAACAACAAGTTTAACTGCAGCGAAACAAGAAATCTATTAGAAGAGTTAAGTAGAGTAAGATATCTACCATCTTCTATGATTTAAAAAGTTTATCATCAATTTTATCGCTGAGACTCAGCATAATAAATAATCCACACCATCGAATCATCCCTGCACTATGGGCCAAGGATATTCATTAGTATCACGACTATAAATTATCCATGCACTACGGGCTAATGATATTCATATTTTCACCAATTGTCATGATCTTGCCAACAACTGTCCATCAATGCACTACGGGTCAATGATGACTTTTACCATACCATTTATAACATTACGGTCATGATTATACCGAATAATCACTGGTCATAATCATACCAATCAACAATCCATCTATGCATATAAGCCAAAGATGACTTTCATCACAATATAAACATGAGGATGATGACAATGATATAAGAATTCAATTAAAAGAAAGCAAAGGATACATTTTTAAAGATTTATAATTTAATTTATCAAGAATTCAATAATGTCCAAATTGCCAACATGATACTGCTTTGTGGAGTAAAATTCAAGAATAATATTGTATCAAAAATGATTTGGATCGAAAAGAAATTAATTTTTGTCATGAATAGTGCCCCGGGTGAATAGTATCCGAGTAAATAGTACCTCATGAATAGTAATTTGGGAATAGTACCCCGTGAATAGTACTCTAACATAAAAAAGTTAAAACTTATAAAGAATGTTCAGAATAATAGTTCCATGAAAAGACACTGGATGAAACACAAATTTTAAGGATATTCTACAAATTTTATGGAGTATAAGTGCCAAAAATTTAACAAAATGAGTGTAGAATTCAGAATCTGAAACGAAATAATATTACTTACATACTATAGAGTATGGAAGAAAATATTATTTCTTACGAATACTGAACAAAAATAACATCCCTTACCTTAAAAAGAAGAGTATTTCGATTGGTAGGGCGCTGATATTCTTGAAGAAAACTTGTACTGTTTTCTACACTCAAAGTTTCCTAAAACTCGAAAGAAATATGCTCAATATTATAGAAGAAGAATTCTCTGATTCTGGTGTGGTTTTTAATTCTAAACTAAGCATCCTATTTATAGGAGAATGGAAAGGATACTATTTGAATTTTTTCACGGGTGAACAATTTGAGAATTCACGGGCGCCGAATTTCTGATTTCACAAGACTTTACTTTGCACTGCATAGTAAAATACTATGAAAATAAAATAAGATATATTCTATTTTTTCATAAAAAACAAAACTTATTATAATATATATATAATAATAATAATAATAATAATAATAATAATAATAATAATAATAATCATAATAATAATCATAATAATAATCATGAATTCCCTCCCAACCAATTTATTCCTCCCCCCATCCCCCGTGAACTTTGAAGTTATATATATATAAAACAAAATTTAGATAACTTTCTACCGACAGTTTTGAAAAATGGGTAAGTGAGGGTCCAAATAATACTCCAAACTTACAACAAATACATCATATAAACCCCCTCAATATATTTTAACAACATTTATTCATCAATAATATAACTTGCAATATTAACAACCAGATCATTCTCAGGAAAGAGGAGCCTTTTCGATAAGGATTTCTCCCTATTAGCGCGCAATTAGGTGACTAAACCCCTTTCCTCGACAGAACTTTCTAGACATTGTCAATAATGCAAATAATAATATGAATAACTTGTCATCTCAATTATTGATTTAATAATATAAAATATTATACAGATGATACTGTGACAATAATTGAATCAATAATGTGAGATATTATACAACAATTACTATAGCAATAATTGAGTATAACTGAGTGACTTCTCACGTAAGCCTTAATAATCAATACCGTGTGCTACTATGCAACCACGCGTATTACTGTACTTTTATCACCAGGTATTTCAACAGTTAACGGTAAACCTTTCGCCGTTATTTTTATAAAATTTATTTCTGTCGTTTTCTAACTCCGACAATAATTCCGTTGTGGGGTCCACTTAATGATTGTGTTAGTCGCATTTAATATTCCCCGTTAAAATGAATATTCCCCGACCAATCGAATATTTTATAACAACTTGCTTACTTTGCAAAATTTATAAATATTACCCACAACTATAACATTATATCAAATCCACACCATAATAAATATATTTCAAGAAAAATTAATCTTTATTCATAAAAGTTGGGGTTTTACAACCTCCCCTTCTTATGAAATTTCGTCCTCGAAATTGGTGTATGTACCTGGAATGTTGAAGAGGTGAGGATACCTTGCTTTCATTTCAGATTCTAACTCCCTAGTCATTTCCTCAAAATCGTGGTTTCTCCACAAAACTTTGACTTGAGGTATAACCTTGGAGTGTAGAATATGTTCCTTCTTATCCAAGATTTTAACAAGTACCTCTTTATACGTTAAATCTTCTGCTATCTCGTCTAGTTCTAACTCAATAATGTGGTTCGGGTCTTCCACATATTTATGTAGACAATCGAAATTTTTTGCATACCTGTTACTAACATTGCAGGAGAGCAGAATCGTCTTTCAAAGATAACCTTGGAAGACAACTCATCTCAAACTCGGGAATACCACCGGAAGTTCAGCTCAATCCCAAAAATCACACCGGGGGTTTCATTTACACCTCAGAAACAACACCGAGGAAAGCAGTTCACTCTTTGAAATAACCCCGAGATCCCTAGTTCTAGTCCCGGAAATAACACCGGAAGCTTCATGGCCAACCTCGAAGATAACCCCGAGGGATGCAATTCAAGTTCCGAAAATAACACCGGAGAAGGCAGTTCAACCTCGGAGATAACCCCGAGGAGTGCATTTGCAGTTTCAGAGATAACCCTGGAAATGCTTGTTTCAAACCTTTGCAATCAGCTTCAACCTCGGAAATCACGCCGAGGCACTCAGTCCAAGACCCGGAGACAACACCGGGAGCTTAGGCACACCTCAGAAACAACACTGAGGACAACCAATACTTGCAGCAGTCCAATCTCAGAGATAACTCTGAGCAACGACTGCTATATCAGCCCAAACCAGAGATAACCCCAATGAGGGGAAAAATCGTCATTTTGCCACCTCGATCCTACATTTGCACTGTCTAAACAGCTCAACATATATTTTGCACAGCAGTGTTCTACAAGAACCAAATAGCTGCAATCCCAAGTGACTACTACACATGACAACATAACGGATATAATTTGAAGACTCAAAGACTAAAGGCATGGTCCCACCTTCCTGGCTTCGTACAACCTCTAATATCATGTCATTGTATAGCTCTCGACAACAGCAATCCGTAAAAGGTCTTATACACCTCAATCGGAAGCCCGGATTGAAGTTTGGAAAGTTTGAGCGGATATTATGTTGCACGCATGCATGTACTTCGAGACGGCAAGACCCGTGGAGCCCGGGGCACCCCGGGAAGCCGCAGGTACACCTGCGGCTCCCCCCTCTATAAATAGAGGGCTTGGGGTGTCCATTTTGTAAGAGAAAAAGGCTAGGAAGCCCTGTCCAATTTGCTCTGTACACACCCTAAACTGAGTGCTTTTTTCATTTTAAACACTTGTGAGCTTATATATTGCTACTTTTTATCGGCGGGAGCCGAGTGTTCATCCACTTAAAGCTATTGAAGTCTTCTTTGGCAGTACACTATAAGCCTTCATACCGTTCTTAAAGTCTTTTCTCCACTAATGTGCACACACTATTCATCATATTGAGAGTCGTGTTGCGTGTGTAGGCCCGGACTTCGTTTCGTGGTTTTTATTTTTGTTTGTATATATATATATATGTATATATATATATTTATATATGGACTAACATTATCGAGTTATGCCTCGATTGAGCCTGGATTCACATCCGGAGCGTTTATTTGCTTATATATATAATATTTACATTTCTGTCAGGCCTGAAGTTTACTTCTTCGCCTTTTACTTCTTTCTTTACATTTCGTCCCGCCTTGAGTTTACTTCAAGGCGGTTGATCGTTTTTACTGCTTTCTTTACATTTTTCATCCCCCATAGAGGTGCTTCGTGGTGGTTGATCATATATATATATATATATATTTACCGTTTTTATATATTTACTTTTCGATCCCCCATGGAGGTGCTTCATGGTGAGTGATCGTCTATATATATATATTTACAGCTTTTATATATATATATATATAACTGTTTACAACTTTCATATAAACTGCGACATCATGTGAGCCTAGGAATCATGTGATCAAAGATTCAGTCCACTGAATCTAGATTTGGTTCCCGTGATTGACATTTTCAGCTGTAAGCAGCTTATAAATTATTCACGGTGTTTGGATTTCCTTAGATGGCTTTAATGCCCATAAGAAATTCGGCACTGCTTTGTACATTATTTTCTCGAAGATGCTTCGCATCTCAAAAATAAAAGCAATCCAGCCAACCATTTAATAAAATGGAAGTATTAAAGGCCTCAATTACTATTGAGCATAAGGGTTTGAAAAACCTCTTTTACAAAACATCACTGCTATATCTTGTTTAAAACTGAATTTTTATACAAATTCAAACTCTTTGTATATAGGTGCGAACGGGGCCTCTCACTACTTCCAGATAACTGCACATTGACCCCCCCACACACATTCATATAACAGTTTAATTGAAAAGTGGCGGTCACCGTGGTAACACGGATGTCGGGGGGTTCCTAACACCTTCCCCATGCATAATCAAGCCCCCGGACCCTAACGAATCTCGGTTTCACAGACCCGTTTAGCAGTGTCATATGACTGGGTCAAAGTGCAAACCTTTTCTCGGTTGTGTTGGTACAACCATTTAAAAAACCAACTGGCGACTCTTACAAATTCAATCGACATATAAATGTCGAACCTTTTCACAACTTATTTTTTCAAACAAATCTCACCTAACATGAGAACACCAAAGAACAAGAACAGAAAAAGGACAATAAAAATCCCGACGTGGACAAGTGGCGACTCTGCTGGGGACAACTCCAGTAAGAGGGCTTAAGCCGCTACTACAAACTTTTCAAACCGTTATATGCTTGTGTGTGGATGTTGCATTTACATTTTTGATGAATGTGTACGAATGCATTTATTTACTGTATTTAGTGTTTCGCACTATATCTGCTTGTGATATTAGTGCTTCGCACATGTCATCATTTTCATAAACGCTGAGACACGTTGTATATGAATGTATGTTGTGTGGTTCGTCCACTAGGAGGCTATCCTGTCGGTGTTTGATTACTGGACTCGTAGGGAGACTAATTCCAACGAGGCTCAGGAAAGGTACCATCCAGATTCGCTCCAGTTGAAAGACCGGATTAACTTCCCGTAAAGTAGATTGCGATGATCTGGGAACCTTCATGCCAAAAAGCTGCGAGAGTAACCTAAGATAGGTCAACCTCTTATAAACCAAACGCGGAGGGAAGTCTCTTCATACTTTCCATTTTCAATTGCTTGTAAAAATGCAATTACTTGTAATTTTCATTCCACGTCAAAATCATTGTAATGGAAAATATGAAGGAATATGTGCACATACATATTAAAACTTTACATGATATGTACACCTAACACCCGTTTTTGCAGGACCACACTCTTATAACAGACATATATAAAACATATAAATCATTTAATACATTCCCTAAGACTAAACTACATAAGTCTTTTTATAGGGAAGCAATTGGGCCTACTACCCGTTCAAAGTCCAAAAAGGCCACGAGCCTACAGCCAATCATGTCTTTATTATGACCAGTCTAATCCTAATCCTGTTTCTCGTGAAGAATTTGACGGATTAAGTAAACAAATTATAGAGTTGGCTGTTCTGCTTAAAGAACTACATCAGTCTACTCAGGGTTCATGAATACCCGTACATACAGAATCCTCTACACAGGGAGGAACCCAAGGTTCGGATAAAACAATTCCGGAACTTCAGTTGGATACAACCAACAAAAATCTTGAAAACACCCATCTCAAAGAAGATCCAAACACCGATGATATCAGGAAAAAAGTCCTTCAAATGGAAGAAACCATCCGTTCTATCAAAGGAATTGGAGCACACGGGAGTGTCTCATATGCAAACCTTTGTATATTCCCTGGTGTTCATTATCCAGGGAAGTTTAAAACTCCTGACTTTGAAAAGTATGATGGGTTAGGAAATCCTTACACACATTTGAAGGTGTTCATTAGAGAACTTGGATCTTATGCAGAAAATGAAAAGCTCAGAATACAGTTATTCCAAAAGAGTCTAACTGGAGAAGCTCGATCGTGGTATACTAGATTAGACAATTCCAAGATCCATAGCTGGGAGGAGCTAGCTCATGCCTTCCTCACTTAGTACAGCTTCTAGTCTCAAATGGCTCCCGACCGGTACCAGATTACCAAGGTCAAGAAAGAAGCCAACGAGTCTTTCAGAGAGTATGCTCAGAGGTGGAGGTGCCTTGCTGCTTAAGTTATTCCCTCTATGACTGATTCGAATATGGTGATGACCTTCATAGACATACAAGAAGCTCCTTTCTATGAGAGAGTCTTAACTGGTATCGATAAACCATTCTCTGAAATGATCAAACACGGAGAGATGGCTGAGATGGGATTGAAGTCAGGAAAGATCCAAGACCTAGTCGCTCTTAAAGTAGTTGCTGAGCACATCCAGTCCGGAACTTATGGAAACAACCCCCGAAGGGTCTATAAGAACAAAGAGGAGGATGTTTACTTTGCTATAAGGTCAGAAAGGCAGTCAAAATATGCCTATCCAGAGGAGAAATTACTCTCCTTTCAGGCACAGTCTTCAAACCCTCCATTGCCTAAAGGTGGAGAAGTTAGACGCAGTCGAGTGTTCACACCCTTAGGGGATTCACCTGAGAATATTCTCAATCTTCTGACTACTCAGAAGAAAATTATTCATCTTCTTCCACCAGCCAACCCGAATGGGAAGGGTTTTAATGTTACTCAGAAGTGTGCTTATCATGCCGGGGCACCGGGACATGATACTCAGGATTGATGGGCCTTGAAAAATAAGATCCAAGATTTAATAGACAACGATGAGATCATGGTCACCAAACCCGATCAACCCCATGTGCAAGATAACCCTCTTTCTCAATACAAAGAAGAAGAGGTCAACATGATTAATTGGAGCAGTGGACAGAGTTCCAATTATGGCGGTGAATCCTCTCAAAGTAGCAAGGACGGTGCTAATAAGTGGGATTAAGCTCAGTTCTAGTTTATGATAGAACCAAAGATGAAATCTCTTTGTAAGCAAGTTGAGCAATTGGTAGAACTGGTGATCCATCAGCATCAAGTCACATGCCAATTAGTCAGCCAGGAGCATGTTAGTCTCCTTCCTTTTGTCATGAATACTCCATCATCGCCTTCAAAAAGTGAAACACTGGAGGATAAAGTTGCAAAAAGAGAAAGTGCTAAAGCCCGTCGGGATTTTGCCAATAAAAGGGAATTTACATACTTGGGCCAACCTATGGATGAGATATTTCAGATGCTGATCAACGAAGGAATAATCACCTCCCTTCTACCTCCAATTAATCCCCGTTCAAGGCGGTTCAATTCTAATAGAGTATGTCAGTATCACTCCCATTCTCGCGGTCACAGTACAGAAGAATGCTGGGCACTTCGCCATCTCATTCAGAACTTAATTGACAGCAGTGTCCTGCAGATGGCAGATGACGACACTTTGTTACTCGAGAGTGGGAATACCTGTCCTACAAAATGGAAGGGATTAGTAACAGTTATATCCGCTGAGGCTGATGATGCTGTCAGACCACTCGCAATACAAGCAATTCAACTCAAAGGTGTTGACAATCATTTGAAAGTGGCTGCACCAAAGCCAATTAACTTACCATTCAGACCACAGTATCCTATTGTCAGCCTACAAAAAGTACCATGTAATTATGGAAGGGCTGAAGGATCCAGATCCTACATAACTGTTGCAGTGTCGAAAGAAAATTCATTATATCTTCCTCAACGGGTGATGAAGCCTACCATCAAATCAAAGGGGAAGATTCCCATGGATAAGGTTGAAGAGTTCCTCCATACTATGGGCCATAATGAAGCCAAGGTGGTTTTAAGCTTAAGAGAAGTTCCACAACAAATTTCCATACTAGACTTGGTTTTCTCTTTCAAAGATCACATAAAGGTCTTGCTAAAGGTTTTGGAAGAAGCCCACTTACCGAAATCAGTGGATGTGGAAAAATTCCAACATCTGGTTGATCACATTTTTAACAACAATGTGATATCTTTCACTGATGACGACATACTGCCCGAAGGGACCTGTCATTGTTAGCCGTTGCACATAGCGGTTCTATCCTCCGGGTACATATTAGCTGGAGTCTGGATAGACGGAGGATCATCTTTGAATATCAGTCCTTATGCCACTTTGGTGAAGATGAACGTCAATCTTTATCGGATTCGAAGCAACCATACGGTTATTAAAGCTTTTAATGGATCTAGACAAAATCCTGTCAGAGAGATTGAACTGCCAGTTGAGATTGGTCCCCATACATTCTGCGTATCTTTTCACGTGCTCAGGATAGATTCAGGATACAACCTACTATTGGGAAGACCATGGATTCATATGGCTGGAGCCGTTCCCTCCACTCTTCACCAGCAACTTAAATACATTATCAACAATAGCCTAGTCACTGTTAATGCTGAGCCAGAATGTCCTGAACAAGGTGCCATACCACTCATCAGCTTCAATTCAGAAGTTGAGCCGGTCAGTTTCCATGCCCTGGAGGTGAGCAACACTCATTACCATCCCATTGGGGCACCACCTTTGATACCCAAGATTTCTGCCGAGGTAATGTCGGCTACTCAAGAGATGATGTCATTGGGTCATCAACCTGGACAGGGGTTGGGTAAAGATCATCAGGGTATTAAGCACCCAATTTAAGTGTCCAGTCAAACAGGGACAGCCGGACTAGGCTATTCTGCTAGTTCCAGCCACAGGAATCCTCATAAGCACAAACAGATTCCTTCATCTTCAGCCATACGGCGATTACTCAAACCTACAAATCCTGAGCTTACACAGTCTCCGATAAAGGTACCAACCCATGTAGTGGATATGTTATTTCCTAAACCGATACCGGTCAAAGGAAAAGAGGTCCTTATTCCTTATCCCAAAGTGGAAGGAAAGGAACGGCGACGTAAGCAAGACATCGCCAGAATGATGTCAAACATACACATCATTGTCCACGATGAGCATACAAATAGATACACCCCTGACGATGATTGTCCAAACATTATGGTCATCATTCGGGAAAAGGACGACGATGACAACCTTTCATCGCTGCAGTCCACCAGGACTTCACCCTTGACAATTGGAGCAACACTCCATGCATTGGTCGACAAGGGTAAAATGGGCAGAAAATCCCTCTGCCCTATAGATATCATTAACTGCTTACTTTTTTGTACAGTATTAACAGTTGCTTTGTTATTACATGCTAACACTTTGTATGATTGAATAGTTTCATATATTAAGTGAAAGAATATTTTGTTTCAGGACTCTGAACTTAGATATGCCTATAGTTACTGATAAGGTGCCTTTTCTCCATAAGGACTATAACTTTGATGAAAATTTGGACTCAAACTTGATGTAAATCCAGGAGGACATTGAGATACCTCAAGAGATCAAAGAATGGGTCGAAGACAAGCCTAAACCCAACCTTGATCAAACCACCTCCTTCAATCTCGGAACCTTAGAAAGCCCTAAACTAATCCAGATTGGTTCAGACCTCACTCCAAACCAAAGGAATGACATGGTTACCTTATTAACCTAATTCCAGGATGTATTTGCATGGTCTCATGAAGACATGGTGGGTTTGTCCACTGACATTGTCCTTCATCGCCTTCCCATTAAAGAGGGATTCAAGCCAGTAAGGCAGAAGCTTAGGCGATTGAAACCTGAGTGGAGTATAAAGGTTAAAGAATAAATTGTGAAACAATTTCAAGCTGACATTATAATGGTGTCTATATACCTTGAATGGTTATCAAACATACTCCCCATACCTAAATCAGGAGGAAAGGTGCGAGTTTGTGTGGATTACCGGGATCTGAATAAAGCTTGCCTTAAAGATAGTTTTCCCATGCCATTTATCCACATTCTCATCGACAATATTGCTCAATACGACATGTACTGTAAGACCTCAAATTTTATGAATAAAGATTAATTTTTCTCGAAATATATTTTTGAATATTATGGTGTAGATTTGATATAATGTTATAGTTGTGGGTATTATTTACAAATTTTGCAAATTAAGCAAGTGGTTATATAATATTCAATTGGTCGGGGAATATTCGTTTTAACAGGGAATATTCGTACGACGGTATAATCTTTGGTGGACCCCACAACGGAAGTATTGTCATAGTTAGAAAACGACAGAATTATCTTTTTATAAAAATAACGGCGAAAGTTTTACCGTTAAACTGTTGAATTACTCGGTGGTAAAAGAACAGTAATACGCGTGGTTGCATAGTAGCACACGGTATTGATTATTTATGCTTACGTGAGAAGTCACTCAGTTATACTCAATTATTGCTACAGTAATTGCTGCATAATATCTCTCATATTATTGATTCAATTATTGTCACAGTATCATCTGCATAATATTTATTATTATTAAATCAATAATTGAGACGACAAAGTTATTCATGTTATTTTTTGCAATATTGACAATGTCTAGAAAGTTTTGTCGAGGAGAGGTTTGTTACCTAATTGCGCGCCAATAGGGAGAAATCCTTATCGGAAAGCCCCCTCTTTCCTGGGAATGATCTGGTTGTTAAAAATTGTGAGTTATAATATTAATGATGAATAAATTCGTGTTGATTAAAGATGAAATTGATAGTTCCATTGTGTTGGAATTATTAGTGTTAGTGAAAATCGATAGTTATTTCGATAATAATTGATGTCTGGAGGTTATATTGACCAATTGGGTAATTAATCAGATAAATGAGCAATTAATTGCTATTAATTCACATACTTATAACTATGTGTTCACATGTGTGTACTATTGATTCACATGCATGTACTATTAGGGGAGGTGGTGCAAGATTGATAATACTTGTATGACTAAATTTAAAATGGAGGTATAGATGAAGGTACTATACTGTAATTATTTTTTTCACACGTATAGAACTATTGATTCGCATGAATGTACTATTGATTCACATGATGTACTATTAGGGGAGGTGGTGCAAGTTTGATAATACTTGCAGGACTAAATTAAAAATGAAGAAAAAGATGAACGTATTATACTGTAATATTTTGAGCCCCAAAACGTGCAATTATCGAAACTATATTTTCCTATAAATAGAAGCTCATTCTTTTTTCATTCTCACCAATTCACTAAGACTCATAAGAGCAATTATAGAGAGAGAAGATATAGAGAGAAAGAAGAAGAGAAGTCTGCTACCTCACTATTTCAAAGATCCGATCTTCTTCACGTGTAGGGATATTATTTTGTTCAAGATTCATAGGAATAATATTTTCTTCCATACTCGTAGTATGTGAGTAATATTATTTCGCCTCGTATTCTGATTATACCCTCATTTTTAAAGTATTGCTTCTATACTCCGTGATATTAGTAGAATATCCTTGAAATTTGCGCTTCATCTAGTATCGTTTAACAAGGATATTTTCTGTACATTCTTGTTAAATTTTAAGCTTTTCATGCCGGAGTACTGTCCATGAGTAGTAATCATTTTTACGGTACTATTCCCAAAGTACTATTCACGGGGTACTATTCACTCGGGTACTATTCACTCAGGGAATTATTCATGACAAAAATTGATTTCTTTGCTGTCCAAATAATTTTTGATACAATATTATTCTTGAATTTTACTCCACAAAGCAATATCATGTTGACAATTTGGACATTATTGAATTTTGGATAAAATAAGTTATAAATCTTTAAAAATTTATCCTTTGCTTTCTTTTAATTGAATTCTTATATCATTGTCATCATCCTCATGCTTATTTTGTGATGAAAGTCATCTTTGGCTTACGTGCATAGATGGACTATTGATTGGTATGATTATGACCAGGGATCATTCGGTATAATTATGACCCGTAATATTACAAATGATGTGGTAAAAGTCCTCATTGGCCTGTAGTGCATTAATGGACAGTTGTTGGTATGATTATAACCATGGATTATTCGGTATAATCATGACAATTGATGATTACATGAATATCCTTGGCCCGTAGTACAGGGATGATTTGCTGATGTGGTTTATTTATTAAGCTGAGTCTTAGCGATAAAATTGATGATAAACTTTTTAAATCATAGAAGATAGTAGATAGCATGCTCTACTTGACTCTTCTAATGGATTGCTTGTTCTGCTGCAGTAAACTTAATGTTTATTATATTTTATCAGTTTAACAGCGTTGAAGGCTAACGATAATTTATTCTGCATTATCTTAGTCATAATATTTCTTACTGGGCTAGTTGAACTCACCCTTTGTTTTCATTGTTCTCTTCAGCAAATGAGAATATAGTTGGGACTAGTCGGGGAATGGAGTGACGGTCTAGATGTTTGCATTAGTAGTCCTCACTATTCAGTGAAATCGTGTGATAATAAATGTAATGAGGACTTCATTTGAGTTTGAATACTGTCTATGAAACAATATTCGTGTAAAAACTCTAAGCTACGCTGTTGTCGTATTGTATAAAAGAAGTTTGTATTTGATTTATGTACCATGTATTTGGTGACTCGGAATGGGTGATGTATACCTATTTTGGGGGCGTCACATGTACTCCTTTGCTGATTGTTTCACGGGGTACCATTGTGATTCCTCCAAATTCAGGTGCTTGAAAACCGAATTCAGTGCTTCACGATACCATTTCTTTGAGCGGAATAATAATAATAATGTCATAAATATCAAACTTAATTTATATATCAAAGTTGTCTAAATCCCAGATACGCGACCTTTAAAACATTTTATTACATAATAGATAATAAATATCATCAACTTATTTAAGTCTAGCTATTACATAAGATAACACAAACTTATTCTGCTAGCTTTCCTTTCCCTTTGTTCTTGCTTGAACCTTTAGGTCGATCATACATAGCTGAAAACATTTAAATTAAGCAAGAATGAGCATTGGAGTGCCCAATAAGTAATAGCAATCAATAAACATTAGCTGACAGGATTAAATATTTTCTTTGAACGACACTTCTACAACGAAACAATAGTTGTGAAGTAAACTGAAGCAACACTTAACAACATAACATTTCTATTTCAATATTTGAAACTACGTACTGACTATAATTGGTGAGCAGTCGAGAGACTATGAACTTTGTTTACAATTTTCGATAAGGTTTAACAGAACTTCATCTAAAATCGTCATAACTTACAGGCACGGGGGGTGATCAGCCCGTTATGCCCTGTATTGATCAATACTACATACTAGAATGATATTCTCGTTCATCATAACCGCCTTAGGCGCACAAACGTTTTCCCATGTTCGGGATGTCCATAATTAGTCAGGAATCCAAACCAAACAATTCGGTTGGATATCAATAAGGTTCTATCATATTCAAAGATATCAATAAGGTTCTCCTTATTGTAGAGGCTCATGGCCTCACTTCCCCCTTCGGCTATGATAGCCTTCTCCAAAAGTGCTGCAAAAGTTGTAAGACACTAACTTTTTAATAAATAAAATCAAATTTCCTCTATTTATTATTGTGAATAATAAGGTATTAATTTGATACAATACTTTGGTTATGGGTAAAATGTAAAAATTTTACAAAATAAGCGAGTGGTTATAAAATATTCATTTTATCGGGGAATAATCGTTTGGTCGTGGAATATTCTTTCTGTCGGGGAATATTCGTACGACGGCTCATCCATTTGTGGGCCCCATAACGGATAACTATCGGATGAAGAAAACGACAAGTTTGAGTTTTTATAAATAACGGCGTAATGGTTACCGTTAACACTGTTTGAATACCCGGTGGTTAAAATACGATGTACGCGTGGATGTACAAGATAGCTACACGGTATTGCATGATATTTTGAATTATTGATTCTTACGTAAGAAGGCACTTTACTCAATAATTGTTACAAGAATTAATGTTCAATATTTTATTTTATTGATTCAATAATTGTTGCGTTGATATTTTATATTATTGTTGTTTCAATAATTGTCACTGCACAGTATTTCCCATTATCAGATTAATAATTCATATTATTTGAATAATATTATTAGATAACATTAATGGCAATATCTAGAAAGTTCTGTCAAGAAGAGGTTTGGTCACCTAATTGCACGCCAGTAAGGAGAAATTCTTATTGGAAAGCCACATCTTTCTTGGGAACGGCCTGGTTATCATAATTGTGATTCTGTAATATTATTTGTGAATAATTAATTATTGATTTATATGATAAAAAAATATCTATTTGATGTGGATATAAATGATGGATTTATTTATGTGGTTATAAATGAAGGAATTAATGCTGAGGTGTTTTATCAGTATTTTGTCAGAATGAAGGTATTAAAAATCATCCGTTTGTGGAATTCAGATATTTTATGTTTGGAATTTGGAAAAACTCAAAGCTACAAAGTTGTATAGAATTCGATTTTGTATGGAATGGACATGAAATTCGTATTTTTCTGATAAACGGGCTATTTTTTATGAATTACTGAAGTTTCAGAAAATAAAATGATTTTTAATAATTTATGGGTGGAACCCACTTTTGTTTTAACACATGAGGGCTGCTGATTTTGGTTCAAAGAAGGCTGCCTAATTGTTCAAAAGGGGTGGCGTAGGAAGTTAGAAAAGAAAAAAAAATAATATTCTACTATTTTAGTCTCCTATGGCGTTCTAGAATTTTCCTATAAATAGACGCTTAGGTTAGAATTAAAAATCACACAAGAAACAAGTTTTCTTTCTCTCTAGATTATCGAGCGTATTTTTGTGAGTATTTTAATACTTTGAGAGTTGCTATTTCGTGCAAGTTCTGTCAGCTTTATATCCGAAATTCATTCAGAAGTACGGTTATTTTGAGGTAAGGGATGTTATTTTCTTCGTAAATGATATTATTGAAAGTATTATGCATACAAGCCAATCATGTATGATGATAAAGCATATACTGTGTAATCAATTTTATTTATTTATTAATAAAAGAATTATTTATTAAAGACATTTATTATCTACATGGTGCTGTTTTAATAATATGTGATAAACCCATAATTTTAAGCAATGCTTTTAGAATCATGATAAGATCATGATAATGAGATCTAAATTCTTAGATAGCTTAAAACTAAAATATTCCCAATCAATGGATTACTAAAAAGGGGATTAATGAATCCGGATAGATTGGTACGTAAGTTGTTTGCTCATTGGATGAGGATGATTGATTTCATGATCATTTGTGTGGAGACACTAAAGCAAGTATGTAGGTGCTTATTAGAGAATAAGTTCAACCGAGCGTGACTCATTAAGGAATACATAATGGAGTTTTACTTACTGTCGATAGGAATTCTGTAGTGATAGTAATCTGAATGATCCATAGACTTGAGATCATCATAGTATCTTATATATAATGAATTACACTTTGACTTATTCCTTAAGACTCTTAGAGTATATCAAAGGGTATGCTTGGGTGTAATAAGTTATATATGAAGATAATGAATGATCAATAAAGAATCTACCACTTCTAGTAAAAGGATAAATGTCATATGTGATTCAATAAATGACAACCCAGGAATCCTTGGCCAAGGTGGAATGAAATTAGAAAGTAGTTTCTAATTTGCATTCATTAGGAGTTGTGCATTTAGGAATCGAAATACATATAATTAAATAAAATAAGAGTTGACAGTAATTCCATATCTTATATTTAATTGGGACATTGTATGGTGGAAGGATTGAATTGTACGGTAACTATTTACTCAAAGGTTCTTTTATGATTAATGTTGAAATCTATATTATCTGGAAAGTCGTTGATCGCTAGTGAGGCTTATCCCTATTGTAGAATAAATATTATTTATTTAAATAAATTATTTGTTTAATTTATTTATTTAAATGAGATTAGAATTGTTACTAATTGATTTATTCTCACAACCTTTTAATATGGAGAACCTAAAGGGTCACACCATAAAAGGAAGAATAATTATTTAAGAAGTTAATGGCATAATTGTAATAATATTTTAAGTATATTTAATTTAAACTATGGTGATAGAATAAATTAAATAACTTAATATTATTATTTAATATTTTAGAAATATTAAATATAAATTAATAAGAGAGTCTTATTAATATTATTACAATTATTATTATTTTAATTTCTAAAAGGTTTAGAAATTAATTTAATATAAATACTCTCATTTATTCCTAATTGGATTAGGAAGGAAAATTAGTTAAAGGAGTTTAATTAATTATCCCTAATAGGATTAGGGCCCATTTAATTAAAAGAGTTTAATTAAATAAATAATACCTTATTTTAATTAAAATAGGGTTACATGATATCTTTATAAGAGGAGTCTTATATCGGATATCTAATATCGTAACTCTAGAGTTGGAGAATACGCCTCCTTTTCTATATCTGAGATAGGAAAAACTAGGGTTTGAGCCAATACCCTTCTTCTTGAAAAAATTCTTCTTCTTTGGTGGATCACCTCTAGAGGCCATACACTTGGGTGGCTTACATTGATCGAAAGGAAGAATCTACCCGGAGATTGAGGAGATCGCGAGAAGGAGGAGGTGAACTTCGTACACAGGAAGCTCGTTTCTACAGGGTATGATTTCATAATTTCTTATTCTTCGTTTAATTAATAATATGCATAAAGGATGATCCGATAATTGGTTTGTGAAAAATTTTAAAATCGATTTTATTTAAACTTAGCTTATTTTTGTAATTTGATTGCTACTTTGATTTTCACAATACATAACAGTGGTATCAGAGCCAAACTTTATGCGAATTATTAATTATTTTGATTCCATATATGTATGGGTATGTATTTTGAATAATTTATTGGGCATAATATGTTGTATAAAATTATTATTTTATGAAAAAAAAAGAAAAAAAATTAAAAATAAATAAAATTATTTTACCGAAAAACTTTTGAAACTCTTTTTTTTTGATTTAAGTGGGTAATCATTTTTTTTAAAGGCATGATCGTAGAAAAAAAAAATGGTGATACTCTTAAATTTTTTATTAACCACGTAAGCATGAGTCCTGCTTGGATTTTTTTTTTTCAAAAGTTGAGTCTTATTCTAAGGCGGTTGTTGTGTGGCTTTTATATCGCGTATATATATATATATATATATATATATATATATATATATATATATATATTATATAAGACTCTTTCATTCAAATTTTTTTTTCAGGGGCATCACGTTGACCAAGAATTATGCTAACAATGGTTGATCACGGATTAATATTATATATATATATAAGTTATATATATAATATATATTTTAATAATTTTATAATTAAAATAAAGAGTTATTTTAATCTTGAAATTAGATTTCATGTAACATAATATTGCCCATTAAATGATGCTCATATATTTGGAATGATTTTATTTATTGATACATATGATGATATGTATGATAATAAATGGGATTGATTATGGACAATTGACCAATGTGATTGGATTTATTTTGGTTGGATGTTTGAATGAATGGGTTTTATTAAATGGGGTCTGCGTACCTCGTCTTTTCTAGTTTTCTTCTTGATGTAAATTCTATCTCTCTCCTATGTACTTTCCTTTTCGATCACGATCAAGGTTTCTATTTAAATTAAATAGTTTATGTAATAGGACTAGTTAGAATTTTTCAAGAACCAGAAGATCAAGGAGCAAGGAGCTAAAAAGACCCGTTTGTAATGGAGCAGGGTTTTAAATGTAATAGTTATATTTAAATGTTTATTCTTTGCACCTAGGGTTTGACCTTTTGGTTCACTTGGTGGCTCTAGTGAACCAAACTAGAATAAAAGTCCATAATCAATCAGGGTAGAATATAGTATTCTATATGTGCATGCTAGTATTATATATATTATATATTATGCAAACATGCTTGTGTTTAATAATATGATGATATTTTATATATATATATTGCATGCAGCTAAACAAGATGAGACAAATAATATACAAATCCTCTCAAAGTTTTTATATATTAAGTCTTAAGCGTTCAAAGATATTTAGAATATCGAGCGTTAAGCCTTCTAGCATGATAAAATCAATAGAGTATTAAATATTTTATATGAGTTTGTTGTGTCACCACAAGGCAAGTATTAAGTATTTAAGATGTTAATTTGTCACATTTGATACTTATAAAGAAAATTGAACAATATTGTTTTGTTGTGTCACCACAAGGCGATATTTTTCTTTTTGAATATATAGAAGTGCTAGGTTGGACTTAACTTAGATAATTTTGATTCGGATGTGCCACCACTTGATCAAAATAATCTAAGAGGCAAAAACATAAGGAGTTACGTGTTGATGTAATTGACAAGGAGTTGTCTACCTATTTATTTATATATAGTTTGTTGTGTCACCACAAGGCTATATATATTTGAAATGGGATCCTTATTCTCACTAGCAAAAACTTTAATTAGATTTTGCTTAGAACTATATAAATGAGGTAATATAGTTTGAAGAAAATAGTGGGAGATACCAATATAAAATAAGACCTAATTTATTTTGGTAATTAATTAAATGAATGTTTGCTAAAATATTGTCTTTTTACATGCGAAATTTTGAAAATGTCACATTCACTAATTTCAACTGCGTAGCATACTTGATCTTAACAAACCAGAGGACCAAACTACTGCAATTTGGTTAAGGAATCTGAGAATTGTTCTCACTTCTTTGAAAAGATTTCTTATGTCCTAAATTCTTGCATACCTACAAAAAGTTGCGAGTTAGCCTCTGAGGAAGAGATTGCTACTTTTAAGCGTGGCAAAATGATGCATCTATGGCTCGATGCATCATGCTCGCATCCATGAAATGTAAGCTTGACGTCGGCATGAAAACATGGATGCTCTCTTGTCTGCTTCTGCACCTTCTTCGAGAGTTGTATGGTGAGCAAAGTAGAATACTGCTAGATATGAAATATCTAAGGAGCTCTTCCGATCTCGGATGATGAGGGCACTACTGGTTGAGACTCATGTCCTAAAGATGATCAATCGATTGAACATCTTGGGCGACTTGGGTTAAATCGTGGATGGGGAGTTGAGTCGAAGATTTAGTCTTGCGATCACTCTCCCGACACACCTTCTCACAATTTGTTGTGAATTTTCACATGAATAAGTTGGATGTCGACTTGCACGAATTACTTAACATGTTGAAAAGCTGCTGAAGGTCACTTCCCATCCAAGAAGAACCATGTCTTCTTGGTGGATGATTCTTCCAAGAAAAGGAAGAGGCCCAAGGTATCTTCCGAAAGAAGAAATCCAAGAAGGCTAAGGGAAAGGCGAAAGTGAAGGATCAAAGAAACTGATCCACTAGCAAAGGAATTTGCTTCCATTGCAATAAGCCGGTCACCGGAAGAGGAACTACAAGGATTATCTCGCGAGAACAAAAGCGAAAGAAGCTTGGAGAAGCTTCAAATCCTAATCAAGGTTTGTTTATGATTGAAATTAATTTTTACGAAAGTCGATCTTCTACTTGGGTATTGGATCTGGGATGTGGTTCTCACATATAAATAATATCGAGGATAATGGTCAAGTAGAAAGGCGAAAGAAGGATGATGAGGTCGTCTACGAGTGGGAAATGGAGCAAAGGTTCTTTGCATTAGGCATGTAGGGACTTATTGTTTAACACTTTGCCTACTGGGCAAGTTCATTAATTTAAATAATTGTTATTTTGTTCCAAATATCATTAGAAACATTATTTCTATCTACTGTATTGGATATGGATGGTTTTAATATTATAATAAAGAACAATAGTTGTTCTATTTATAATGATAATGTTTTATATGGAGTTGGTAATTTGCTGAAATGAACTTTATATACTTGACTTGCATGAAAATATATTTCAAATTGAACAAACTAAGAAAAGGAAAAGAGATGATGTTAATTATACCTTCATGTAGCCTTTGTAGACTTCGGTCGTATTAATGAAAAAAGATTATCCAAGTTGTATAAAGATGGGCTCTAGAGAGCTATCGATTATGAATCATATCGACTTTGTGATCTTGTCTCATGGGTAAAATGACTAAATCTCCTTTTAGTGGAAAAGGAGAAAGAGTTCTGAGTTGTTAGCGTTGGTACACACACGGATGTATGTGGACCTATGACAACGACCGCACGAGGAGGGTATTCTTATTTTATTACATTCACTGACGACCACTCAAGATTTGGATATGTGTATTTAATGAAATACAAATCTGAATCATTTGAAAAGTTCAAAGAGTTCAGAAGTGAAGTTGAGAAGCAAAGCTGGTAAGAGTATTAAGATTCTTGATCGATCGAGGAGGAGAATACTTAAGTGGTGAGTTTCTCAATTGTCTCAAAGAAAATGGTATAATCTCACAATGGACTCCACCGGGGATGCCACGATGAATGGTGTATCTGAAAGGAGAAATCGAACATTGTTGGACATGGTTCGATCTATGATGAGTTTCTGACCTTCCACTTTCCTTACGGGGATATGCCCCAGAATCATTTGCATACCTACTTAACAAGGTACCTACAAAATCCGTCCCCAAGACCCCATATGAGTTATGGATGGGGAGAAACCAAATCTTAAGCATGTTAAGACTTGGGGTTGTCCACTTATGTCAAAAAGTTTGAAAAGCGATAAGTCTTGAGACTAGATCGACAAATGTAGATTTGTGGGATATCCTAAAGAAACATCGGGTATTATTTCTATCATCCAACCGATCAAAAAAAGGTGTTTGTTACGAAACATGCGCCTTCTTGGAAAAGGAGTTTATCCTTGAAGGGGTCGATGGGAGTAAGATATATCTTGAAGAGGTTCAAGAACCACAAAATACTACGAGATCAAAGTGAGGTACCTAACCAGTAGAGATTCATACATACCACACCCTATTCAGTAAATCTGGAAGAGTACCAAAGATACCGAGACATGTATGGACTTGTCATAGAAGATGACAATGAGGTACATATCATAGATGATGATGATCCATTGAATTACTGAGCAGGCTATGAGTAGTAAAGACTTCGAGAGAAGTGGCGAAAGCCATGAAATCCGAGATGGACTCCATGTATGAGAACCAAGTATGGACTTTGGTCTCACCACACGAAGGCATTAAGCTATTGGGTGTAAATGGGTCTTTAAAAAAAAAAATGGAGGCGAGGCGGCAAGGTAGAGACCTATAAGGCCCATTTGGTTGCAAAAGGTTTCAAACAAAGACAAGGAGTTGACTATGAAAACCTTCTCACCAATGTAATGCTCAAGTCCATTCGAATTTTGCTTGCGATTGTAGCTTACCATGACTACGAAATCTGGCAGATGGACGTGAAAACGGCCTTCCTCAATGGGAAACTTGAGGAGGATGTGTATATGACACAGCCAGAGGGATTTGTTTCAAAGGTTGGAACAAATCAAGTCTGCATAGCTTCTGACGATCCATTTATGGATTAAAGCAAACTTCTCGTGGGTGGAACATCCATTTTGA
The DNA here is from genome assembly GCA_020205615.1 of Panax quinquefolius. Classification (NCBI taxonomy): domain Eukaryota; kingdom Viridiplantae; phylum Streptophyta; class Magnoliopsida; order Apiales; family Araliaceae; genus Panax; species Panax quinquefolius. The sequence goes on along the minus strand of CM035174.1, from coordinate 49,766,335 downwards.
TGAGACAATCAAAAGTTTGATTTTATCAAAAGTGAGGATGAACCATGTGTGTACAAGAAGGTTAGTGGGAATACTGTTTCATTCCTTGTATTATATGTTGATGATATATTCTACGATAGGGAATGATATTCCTTCTTTAATCAATTAAAATCTGGTTATCTAAACACTTCTCCATGAAGGACTTGGGAGAAGCATCCTATATTTTGGGGATAAAGATCTATAGAGATAGATCTAATAGGATGCTTGGCTTGTCCCAAGGAACGTACATTGACTTAATGCTAAAAAGGTTTAGCATGGAAGATTCAAAAGAGGTCTCATCTTGAGTGAGCCATGGAATACATCTCTCAAAAACAAGCCCCAAAGACACACGAGGAGAGAAACGTATGAGTAAGATTCCTTATGCTTGACAATAGGATCTATCATGTATGCGGTATGATATGTACTAGACCGGATGTCGCTCATGCACTTAGTGTAACAAGCGGATGTCGATCGAATCCGGAGAAGAGAACAACTTTGGAAGGCGGTGAAAAATATCTTAAAGTACTTAAGAAGAACTAAGGATGTATTTCTTGTCTACGGTGGGTGCGAATTAAAACTAGAGGGCTTCACGGGACTCAAGTTTTCAAATGCAGACCAAGATGACGATAAATCCATTTTAGGGTATGTGTTTACCTTAAGCGGTGGCGCGATGAGTTGGAAAAGTTCAAAGCAAACAAATGATTCTTGATTCGATGATGTGAGAGCGAGTACATAGGCGCAAGTGAAGGCTGCAAAGGAAGTTGTTTGGATGAAGAAGTTCATTCTAGAACTTGGTGTGGTTTCTAGCATTAAAGGACCAATGCCTTTGATTCAGCGACAACATCGGAACTGCTTGCAAGCTAAGGAACCCAAGTCTCATCGAAAATCCAAACACGTGTTGCGACGATTTCATTTGATCGGAGAGATCATTGAAAGAGGAGACATCACCACAGGCGTGTGGACTCTCAAGACAATATTGCGGATCCATTTACTAAAGCGTTAACACAACAACAGCGGTTTGATCGTCACTTAGAGAAGATGGGTATGAGATACCACGGCGATTGGCTTTAGTGCAAGTGGGAGATTGAAAGTATTATGCATCTGAAGCCAATCATGTATGATGATAAAGCATATCTTTGTTAATCAATCTTATTTATTTATTAATAAAAGAATTATTTATTAAAGGTATTTATTATCTACATGGTGTTGTTTTAATAATATGTGATAAACTCATAGTTTTAAGCAATGCTTTTAGAATCATGATAAGATCATGATAATGAGATCTAAATTCTTAGATAGCTTAAAACTAAAATGTTCCCAATCAATGGATTACTAAAAAGGGGATTAATGAATCCGGATAGATTGGTACGTACGTTGTTTGCTCATTGGATGAGGATGATTGATCTCATGATCATTTGTGTGAAGACACTAAAGAAAGTATGTAGGTGTTTATTAGAGAATAAGTTCATTTGAAGCGTGAACTTCGCTAAGGAATACCTAATGGAGTTTTACTTACACAGTCGATAGGAATTCACAGTAGTGATAGTAGTACTGAATGATCCTTAGACTTGAGATCATCATAGTATCTTATATATAATGAATTACACTTTGACTTATTCCTTAAGACTCTTAGAGTATATCAAAGGGTATGCTTGGGTGTAATAAGTTATATATGAAGATAATGAATGATCGATAAAGAATCTACCACTTCTAGTAAAAGGAGAAATGTCTATGTGATTCGATAAATGACAACCCGGAATCCTTGGCGAGGTGGAATGAAATTAGAAAGTAGTTTCTAATTTGCATTCATTAGGAGTTATGCATTTAGGAATCGAAATACATATAATTAAATAAAATAAGAGTTGATGATAATTCCATGTCTTATATTTAATTGGGACATTGTATGGTGGAAGGATTGAATTATGCGGTAACTATTTACTCAAAGGTTCTTTTATGATTAATGTTGAAATCTATATTATCTGGAAAGTCGTTGATCGCTTGGGAGGCTTATCCTATTGTAGAATAAATATTATTTATTTAAATAAATTATTTGTTTAATTTATTTATTTAAATGAGATTAGAATTGTTCTAATTGATTTATTCACAATAGGTTTAATATGGAGAACCTAAAGGGTCACACCATAAAAGAAAGAATAATTATTTAAGAAGTTAATGGCATAATTGTAATAATATGTTAAGTATATTTAATTTAAACTATGGTGATAGAATAAATTAAATAGCTTAATATTATTATTTAATATTTAGAAATATTAAATATAAATTAATAAGAGGAGTCTTATTAATATTATTAAAATTATTATTATTTTAATTTCTAAAAGGTTTAGGAATTAATTTAATATAAGTACTCTCATTTATTCCTAATTGGATTAGGAAGGAAAATTAGTTAAAGGAGTTTAATTAATTACCCCTAATAGGATTAGGGAGCCTATTTAATTAAAAGAGTTTAATTAAATAAATAATACCTTATTTTAATTAAAATAGGGTTACATGATATCTTTATAAGAGGAGTCTTATATCGGATATCTAATATCGTAATTCTAGAGTTGGAGAGTATGCCTCCATTTTCTATCTGAGATAGGAAAAACTAGGGTTTGAGCGATACCCTTCTTCTTGAAAATTCTTCTTCTTTGGTGGATCACCTCTAGAGGCCCATACACTTGGGTGGCTTACATTGATCGAAGGAAGGAATCTACAGGAGATTCAGGAGATCGCGGAGAAGTGGGAGGTGAACTTCGTGCACTGAGGAAGCTCGTTTCTACTGAAGGGTATGATTTCATAATTTCTTATTCTTCGTTTAATTAATAATATGCATAAAGGATGATCCGGGTAATTGTTTTGTGAAAAATTTTAAAATCTGATTTTATTTCGCTTCCGCTTATTTTTGCAATTTGATTGCTACTTTGATTTTCACAATACATAACAATTATTTCTTTCAATATCATTATGCCGAAATATTGGTCTGAACTTTTTATCAAATTTGAAACTTTTTGTGTCGGGATTACTATTCACGTATATGACACTATTCACTAAAAAATGAAAATTTTCCTTTTTGTCCAAGATGTCTATTATGGTTACTATCTTTGATTGTATCCATGTTTTGATCTTTATTTTTGAATTCTGCTTCAAAATTTGTTATTATGGAGTATTATTGAACTTGGATAAACTGTAATACGAATCCCTAATATTTGTTCTTTTATCTCACTTGATTCATTTTCTTTAAAATATTTTTCATCATCCTCAGTCCTAAATGATGATATAATTGAATATCTTTGGCCTGTAGTGCAAAGATGAATGCTTACCTAATGAATATCTTTGGCCCGTAGTGCAAAGATGAGCAGGTGTTGAGATGAACATGACCAACTGGTTATACAAATGAATATCTTTGGCCTGTAGTGCAAAGATGAATATTTAATTCAAGATGTATATTGATTGATGTTACAAGGATAAAATATTGATGATGGACTTTTAAATCTTAGAAGATAGTAGAATTCTTTCTCTACTTGTCTCTTCTAATGGATTGTTGTTTCCACTGCAGTTGTTGATCTAAAACTTGTTGTCTATTATATTTTATCAGATTTTTCCCTGTTGAAGACTAATGATAATTTGTTGTATATTATCTTAGTCATAATATTCTTTACTGGGCTAGTTGAGCTCACCTTTTTCATTTTTGTTCCATTTTTCTTCTCAGGAGGTGAGAACATAGCAGGATCTAGTCGGAGTATGGAGTGATGGTTCAAGAAAGATGTCTTAGCAGTCCTCACTATTTCTGAAAAATAGTGTTTGAATAATTGTAATGAGAACATATTTGAGTGTGGATATTGTCTAGAAGACAATATTTGTATTTAAACTCACAAAGATGTGTTGTGCAGATTTTGCATGACAATTGTATTATTGAAGTTGTAGTTTGCTTTACTGTACCATGTATTTGGCGACTCGGAATGGGTGTTGTATACCTATTTTTTGGGCGTCACGGTTAGTATCAAAGCTTAGGGATATGGTCTCCATGAAGATCGGGAATAGAACTTGGAGGAGAGATGAGTAAATTCTTAGCTAGTGTGTCCTATCTAAGCTTATTTGTTGGTCAGTCATAATATAGAAATATTATGTGATATGTTAAATTGTTTAATTAACCCTTATTTTATGGCAATATTTAAGAATGGCTACTGAGACCGTTAATAATAGAGTGTATGAGACTGTGGAACAACCTTTAGTCACAAACCAGGAGAACGTACAACAGGAAGGCAATATTCATCCTGTAAACAACACTACCGAACAAACGATGAATGATGGAATGTTTAGGAGCTTTTTACAGTTCATGCAAAATCAGATGAGAGAGACTCGTGTACAAAATACGGGTGGAAGTGATAATGCTGCTGATTCATCATGCGCCCAAGCAGTTCAAGGAGTTGGGACCACCAGAATTTATTGGAAAGCCGGATCCGATCAAGGCGGAAACGTGGGTCAAGTAAATTACCAAGATATTTGATGTCTTGGGATGCACGGAGGAATAGAAGGTTCCATTCACCACCTTTATGTTCCACGGTGAGGCAGACTACTGGTGGGAGTCTGTGAAGCGTGCCCAGCCTGCCACACTCAACATGTCTTGGGAAACATTTCAGAAACTGTTTAATGACAAGTACTTTCCTGAAAGTATTCATCATATGAAGGAGGTGGAGTTTATTAGACTGGAACAAAACAACATGACAGTGTCCCAGTACGAGGCAAAGTTTGCAGAGTTATCCAGGTTTGCACCTCATTTGGTATAGAATGAGGAACGAATGACAAGGATGTTTCTGAGAGGTCTAAAACCCGAGATTCGTCAATACCTTATCTCTCATAAATTTTCTCTGTATTCAGATGTTGTCAACAGGGCTCAATTATTTGAGCGAGATAGTGAGTATGTTCAACCAAGGGACCATAGCCAGGGTCATGCCAGTGACATCAATCATCGGAGCGATGATAACTAGCGAGGAGGGAAAAATACGGACAAAGGCGGTAACCACTCTGGTGGTAATCGTGGCCACGATAATAGGAGAGGCGAGTCAAGTGGAAATTTCAAAAAGAGGAGATTCAACAATGACGGAAAGACATCAGCAGCAGGACCAACACCAACAACAAATTTTAGGGGAGGAGAACGACCGCCAGTTAGATGTTACAAATGCGAAAGAGGGACATATCATTAAACCGTCCCACAACAATCCAAGGTATGTTATAACTGTGGAAAGGAAGGTCATATAGCTCGGGATTGTTCTGTAGCAAAACCAAGTTCAGCGGGGATGGTGACTCCAAGGGCTGTCCCGGATAAGTCAAAATCAGTGGTTCCTGGTAGAGCGTTTATTGTGAATGGCCAAAACGTGAGGAACCCGAATGAGGTGATCACAGGTAAGCTAATCTTGAACTCTTGCGAAATTTATACCTTGCTAGATACCGGTTCTACCCATTCTTTTATCTCCCTTGCATGTGCTCAACGTTTAAACTTGACTCCAGAGAAATTAGACTTTGATTTATCAGTGGAGACTCCGTTAGGAGAAACTTTCGTTACATCCACTGTTTATAAATCTTGCTTAATCCAAGTTGGCACCATCACATTACCTGTGGATCTTATCTCTTTAAAGATACTTGCTTTTGATGTAATTTTAGGGATTGGTTGGTTAACCACTCATAATGCCAAAATTGATTGTTTTCATAAGGTTGTGAGTTTTAATATTCCTAACCAACACGTTATACGAATTCAAGCAACTAAACCACTCAAATTAGTCATTGTCATATCAAGCCATAAAGCTATTCGTTTATTAAAAAACAGATGCCAAGCTTTCTTAGCCCATGTTATGGACTTGAATAAAAACACGTCAGATTTGAATAATATTTCTGTTGTTAGTGAATTTCCTGAAGAACTTCCTGGTCTACCCCCAGAACGTGAAGTTGAATTCTTTATTGATCTTGAACCGGGTAAAAAACCCATTTTTAAAACCCCATATCGAATGGCTCCTATTGAACTTCAGGAGTTAAAAGTCCAACTACAGGAATTATTAGACATTGGTTTCATTCGTCCTAGTACATCTCCTTGGGGTGCTCTGCTTTATTCGTAAAAAGAAAGAGCGGGAGTATGCGACTTTATTATTGACTACCGAGAATTAAACCATGTCACCATCAAGAATAGGTATCCGTTACCTCGCATTGATGACCTATTCGACCCGATTGCAAGGAGCATAATTCTTTTCAAAGATCGACCTTAGCTTACGGATATCATCAAATGAAGATTAAAAGCGAGGATATTCCAAAGACGCGCTTTCGAACTTCGGTATGGGCATTATGAATTCTTAGTCATGCCTTTTGGATTGACTAATGCTCCTGCTGCTTTTATGGAAATGATGAACTAAGTATTCAAGGAATATTTGGATCAGTTCGTTGTTGTCTTTATTGATGACATCCTCATCTATTCCAAAAGCCGTGAAGATCATGAGCACCATTTGAAGCTGATACTTGAAAGGCTTCGTGAAAACAAGCTATATGTCAAGCTGAAGAAATGCGAGTTCTGGCTTGAGGAAGTAGCATTCCTTGGGCACGTGGTGTCAAAATATGGAGTATCTGTTGACCCGGCTAAGATTGAAGCAATACAAAGATGGGAGCAACCGAAGTCGGTGACCGAAGTGCGTTGCTTTCTGGGCTTAGCTGGTTACTATCGGAGATTCGTAGAAGGATTTTCTCAAATCGCTACTCCGTTAACTCAGCTGACTCGTAAAGATACAAAATTCGATTAGAGCGAGGATTGTGAGAAGAGTTTTCAAGAACTCAAGAGGAGACTCATTTTGGCACCTGTTCTGGCAATACCATCTGGTTCGGATGGATTTGTTATCTACAGCGATGCTTCAGGCAAAGGGTTATGATGTGTTCTCATGCAACATGGGAAAGTCATAGCCTATGCCTCACGACAACTCAAAGAATATGAGAGGAATTATCCTACTCATGATCTAGAGTTGGCAACAGTCGCTTTTGCATTGAAAATCTGGAGACATTACGTGTATGGGGAGAAAGTGGAGATCTATACAGATCATAAAAGCCTCAAATATTTTTTCACCCAAAAAGAACTCAATATGCGGCAACGACATTGGCTGGAGCTGTTGAAAGATTACGATCACACTATTCAATATCATCCTGGAAAAGCGAACGTAGTAGTGCGCGTTTATTAGTGAAGATCATATCTGAGTCGAGTGCGATATTGTCAATGCAAAGGCCCATTTTGTACGATTTACAAAGGATATAGATTGAGTTAAAGACTCCATGGATCCACATGATGATGGCGAATATACGAGTAGAACCGACTTTAATCGATAAAGTTAAAGTTGCTCAAGCTACGGATCTGAGGCTGATGCGTATGAAGAAGAAAGTGCAAGAAGGTGTTGTTCCAGAAGCAAGAATCGATGAAGAAGGAATACTTCGAGTCAACTCTAGACTTTGTGTTCCTAACGATTCTGACTTGAAGCATAGAATCATGATGGAGGCACACAACACCCCATTTGCAATCCATCTTAGGAGTACCAAAATGTATCATGATCTTCGACATACATTTTGGTGGAACAATATGAAGAGAGAGATCATGGAGTTTATCTCGAGGTGTTTAACATGTCAACGTGTAAAGGCGGAGCATCAAGTGCCAAAGGGTCCATTGCAACCACTTGAGATTCCGAAATGGAAGTGGGAACACATTACCATGTATTTCGTTACAGGTCTTCCCAAAGTTTCTCAAGGCATAGATGCGATTTGGGTTATTATTGATAAATTAACCAAGTCTGCTCATTTCTTGCCGATATGTGAGACTTATTCCCTTGAACATTTTGCTCGTATGTACGTGAATGAGATTGTGAGATTACATGGCATGCCGGTATCCATAGTTTCGGATCGTGACCCAAGATTCACTTCAAGATTTTGGGTTAGCCTGCAGAAAGCTATGGACACAAATTTATGATTCAGTTCAGCATACCATCCTCAAACGGACGGACAATCAGAAAGGACTATTCAAGCCCTTGAAGATCTATTAAGATAATGTGTCCTAGATTTCAAAGAAAGTTGGGATAAGTACTTGCCACTGGTGGAATTCTCCTACAACAATAGTTATCAAGCAAGTATAGGCATGGCTCCATTCGAGGCGTTGTATGGACGAAAGTGTCATTCTCCAGTATGCTGGGACGAGGTGGAAGAAGCAATGTTGTTGGGACCAGAATTAGTACGCATGACTACAGAAAAGATCCAAATGATTCGACAACGTATTCAAACCTCACAAGATCGACAAAAGAGTTATGCTGATCTTCATCGAAAGGACATGGAATTTAATATTAGAGATCATGTACTGTTACGTATTGCTCCATGGAAGGGAGTTACAAGATTTGGGAAGAGAGGAAAGCTCAATCCACGATTTGTTGGTCCATTTGAGATTCTTGACCGAATAGGAAATATGGCCTATACACTCGCATTACCTCCAAGTATGTCTCGTGTTCATAATATTTTTCATATATCTATGCTTCATAAATATGTGAAAGACCTGAACCATATTATTACGTTAGAACCAGACGAGATAGCCGAAGATTTAACGTACGAAGAAGTACATGTAAAGATCTTGGATAGGAAAGAGCATGTCCTACGCACCAAGGTTATACCACAAGTAAAGGTTTTGTGGAGGAACCATGCTATTGAGGAAATGACCTGGGAGTTGGAATCAGAAAGGAAAGCAAGGTACCCTCACCTTTTTGAAACAACAGGTACGTACGTCAATTTCGAGGACGAAATTTCATAAGAAGGTAAGGTTGTAAGACCCCAACTTTTTAATGAATAAAATCAAATTTCCTCTATTTATTATTGTGAATAATAAGGTATTAATTTGATACAATACTTTGGTTCTGGGTAAAATGTAAAAATTTTGCAAAATAAGCAAGTGGTTATAAAATATTCATTTTATTGGGGAATATTCGTTTGGTCGTGGAATATTCATTCATGCAGAGAATATTAAATGCGACGACAGTGCAAATTACATTTAGGGCCCCATAATGGATAACTGTCGAATGAAGAAAATGACAAGTTTGAGTTTTTATAAATAACGGCGTAATGGTTACCATTAACACTATTGGAATACCCGGTGGTTAAAATATAATAATCTGGCGTGGATGCAGATAGCACTGCGGTATTGCGCAGTATTATTGATTATTGATTCTTACGTAGAGAAGGCACTACTCAATAATTGTTACAATGAATTACCGCTTCAATATTTTATTTTATTGATTCAATAATTGATGCGTTGATATTTTATATTATTGTTGTTTCAATAATTGTCACTTTGCACGATATTTTCCATTATCGGATCAATAATTCATATTATTTGAATAATATTATTAGATAGAATTATTGATAATGTCTAGAAAGTTACATCGAGGAGAGGTTTGATCACCTAATTGCGGCGCAAGAAGGAGAAATTCTTATTGAAAGCCCCTCTTCCTGAGAAACTACTGGTTGTCATAATTGTGATTCTATAATATTATTTGTGAATAATTAATTATTGATTTATATGATAAGGAAATATTTATTTGATGTGGATATAAATGATGGATTTATTTATGTGGTTATAAATGAAGGAATTAATGCTGAGGTGTTTTATCAGTATTTTGTCAGAATGGAGGTATTAAAAATAATCCGTTTGTGGATTTCGGATATTTTCTATTTGAAATTTGGAAAAACACAAAGCTACAAAGTTGTAGAGAATTCGATTTCGTATGGAATGGAAATGAAATTCGTATTTTTCTGATAAACGGGCTATTTTTTATGAATTACTGAAGTTTCAGAAAATAAAATGATTTTTATTAATTTATGGGTGGAACCCACTTTTGTTTTAACACATGAGGGTCATTGATTTTGGTTCAAAGAAAGGCGCCTAATTGTTCAAAAAAGGCGTGGGAAGTTAGAAAAGAAAAAATAATATTCTACTATTTTAGTCTCCTATGGCGTTCTAGTATTTGCCTATAAATAGACGCTTAGGTTAGAATTAAAAATCACACCAGAAATAAGTTTTCTTTCTCTCTAGATTATCGAGCGTATTTTTGTGAGTATTTTGATACTTTGAGAGTTGTTATTCCGCAAGTTACATAGAACTTTATATCCCAAATTCAAATTAAAATACACGGTTATTTTGAGGTAAGGGATGTTATTTTCTTCGTAAATGATATTATTTCTTTCAATATCATTATGCCGAAATATTCTTTTGAACTTTTTATCAAATTTGGAACTTTTTGTGTCGGGGTTACTATTCACGTATACGGCACTATTCACCAAAAAATTAAAATTTTCCTTTTTGTCCAAGATGTCTATTATGGTTACTATCTTTGATTGTATCCATATTTTGATCTTTATTTTTGAATTCGGCTTCAAAATTTGTTATTATGGAGTATTATTGAACTTGGATAAACTTTAATATGAATCCCTAATATTTGTTCTTTTATCTCACTGGATTCGTTTTCTTTAAGATATTTTTCATCATCCTCAGTAAGTGCAAAGATGAATAAGTGTTGAGATGAACATGACCAACTGGTGATACAAATGAATATCTTTGGCCTGTAGTGCAAAGGTGAATATTTGATTCAAGATGTATATTAATTGATGTTACAGGGATAAAATATTGATGATGGACTTTTAAATCTTAGAAGATAGTAGAATTCTTTCTCTACTAGTCTCTGCTAATGGATTGTTGTTTCCGCTGCAGTTATTGATCTAAAACTTGTTGTCTATTATATTTTATCAGATTTTTCCCTGTTGAAGATTAATGATAATTTATTGTATATTAACTTAGTCATAATATTCTTTACTGGGCTATTTGAGCTCACCCTTTTCCTTTTGTTCCATTTTTCTTCTCAGGAGGTGAGAACATAGAAGGATCTAGTCGGGGTATGGAGTGATGTTTCTAGAAAGATGTCTTAGCAGTCCTCACTATTTCTGAAAAATAGTGTTTTAATAATTGTAATGAGGACGTATTTGAGTGTGGATATTGTTTAGAAGACAATATTTGTATTTAAACTCATAATATGTGTTGTCGTATTTTGCACGACAATTGTATTATTGAAGTTATAGTTTGCTTTCTGTACCATGTATTTGGCGACTCAGAATGGGTGTTGTATACCTATTTTGGGGCGTCACAAAAGTATTTATCTGCAATACCGCCACCTTATTGTAGAGCCAGGGTTTTAAGCCGAACTCAAACCTCCCTGCCTTCCTTTCCTCCGCATCAACTTGATGCAGAGCAAACCTAGCTAATTCATTGAACTTTGCGGCATACTCCGTAACTGTCATGTTCTCCTACTTCAATTCCAAAAACTTCACCTCCGTCCTATCCTGCACACTAGACGAGAAATAGTCTTCAAAGAACAACATCTTAAACCTAGTCCATGCTATCACTCCTTCTCCTGCCCTAACTTACTTTGCCTCCCACCAGAAATTCGCCCCTCCTTTCATCAAATAGGTGGCAAAAGCTGTCTTTTGCCCCTCAGCTACCCTAGCGACTACAAACGCTTTTTCTATTTCCTTAACCCAAGTTTGGGCTTCTATCGGGTCAGTGGTACCTCTAAATTCTGGCGGTCCCACAGCCTAAAAATATTTGATATTTGCAAATCGATTGTCTGGTTGATTTCTCGTGGCCGGCATTCCATTCTGCATGACTTGAGCTACTATGTTCGCTAAATTCTGCATCAGGTATGGTTGTTGTCCTCCAGCATTGTTGACAGATTCTTCTGCCCGTTGGTTCCGAGTTTGACGTCTTAGCGGTATTATCTGGTTAAATAAAATATAATATATATTTTATTAACTTACATTCTAAACCTTATCGTATATGTTTAATATTTTAAACTTGTTTCATTAATCAGACATAAATTCATATTCATTCAACTATTTCATAGTACATAACATAGCACATACTGCTTTAAACATCCGATATCCTTTGTGACCACAAAAGTCGGGAATCGCTGCTACAACTTATACGAAAGTTGGAAATATACTATTACACATACATACTTATCATAGACCACACATATTCAAACAATACTTATATTACGCCTTTTCCTGATCCTGGACAACCTTTCGCTCGATGACCTTCCATCCCACAAATAAAACATGCACCTAGCTTAAAGTCGGGACATTGATGAGACTTATGTCCTTCATGTCTGCAAATGTAACAAATCTTTTTTCCTTTCCCGCATACGCCTTCATGTTTCTTGTCACAGTTTGTACACTTTCCTATTTTGTTAGCGTCCTCTTGGTTATTATTAGAATTTCCTATTTCACGGTCTTTTGGCTCCCATCTAATCAATTTGGATCTAAAGCTTATCTTGTTCTTCCATCATTTCGATTAATGCCTTTCGTAATTGACTATTTAGTAGCTTTTCTATTTCCCACAACTTTTCCAAAGAAGAAACCTTGTTCCTCAGATTCTGCACTTCTGTTGATGCTTGATCAGCTCTAACTTCGGTGTCTGAATCACTATCTGTTAGTTCCACCATTTCTGGGTTCGGTACTATATTTTTCAAAATGATCACCTTATTGAGGTTATCATCAACTTGAGCCTATATTTCAGCTATTGACTTTGATATTGGCTCGGTTATGGAGATTAACTCCTTCTTTACGATCTGAAGGTATCCTAATCCTTTTCCACCTGACATCTACACATAATTTATCTAGATTAGTATATAATATATACACACAGCAAGTAATAGTTTTACATATGTTAAAATTTTATTTTTTTACGATGAATTTATTCAATTCATCTCCCTTAAAACTCTATACGAGTTATTTGTATTTTCAACGTTTCCCTTTGCCCTACGGTTATAGCCTAAGGTCTAACCTACCTATGGTTTCTAACCTTAAAGCTTTGATACCAACCTGTGACGCCCCCAAATTTAGGTGCTTGAAACCCGAATTCAGTGCTTCACGATACCATTTCTTTGAGCGGAATAATAATAATAATGTCATAAATATCAAACTTAATTTACATATCAGAGTTGTCTAAATCCTAGGTACGCAACCTTTAAAACATTTAATTACATAATAGATAATAAATATCATCAACTTATTTAAGTCTAGTTATTACATAAGATAACACAAACTTATTCTGCTAGCTTTCCTTTCCCTTTGTTCTTGCCTGAACCTTCAGGTCGATCATATATAGCTGAAAACATTTAAATTAAGCAAGAATGAGCATTGGAGTGCCCAACAAGTAATAACAATCAATAAACATTAGCTGAAAGGATTAAATATTTTCTTTGAACGACACTTCTACAACGAAGCAATAGTTATGAAGTAAACTGAAGCAACACTAAACAACATAGCATTTCTATTTCAAATTTTGAAACTACGTACTGACTATAATTGGTGAGCAGTCGACATACTATGAACTTTGTTTTTAATTTTCAATAAGGTTTAACAGAACTTCATCTACAAACCGTCATATCTTACAGGCACGGGGGTGATCAGCATGTTATGCCCTGTATTGATCAATACTAAATACCAGAACGATATTCTCGTTCATAATAACTGCCTTAGGCGCACAAAAGTTTTTCAATGTTCAGGATGTTCATACTTAGTCGGGAATCCAAGCCAAACAATTTGGTTGGATATCAATAAGGTTCTATCAGACTCAAAGATATTTTAAATCTGTGTCTAGCCGAGACAAATAGCTTAGACGACTTTCAATTAAGATATACATATTGGAACTCAATAAGTATGTATCAACATGTTCAATAATTATCCAAGTGAGGACACTTGTATAACCAATCTTAGGAATTTACGAACAAAATAGATATATCTGAATCTAATAGTAATACTATACTGATACACAATGTACGAATAAAGTTCGAGAACTTGCATGAATACGAATATTTGAGTACATAATCAATAACAATAGGGTTAATAATCTTACACAATGATAATATAATTCTGAAACTTTCTTACTCATGTCCATTGCATAAAGTAAATGCAAAGTTAGAATACTTACACAATATAATTTGAGTATGGTTAGGAAACTTGCTCAATAATAATTGGAGTAAGTTTAGGGAACTTGCCTGGTCTGCTGCTTACACAACTTAGTTCTATCTTTAATTCAACGACCTATCATTTAAAAGGTTGTTCTTTTGATCAGAAAAACATATCATAACACATAGTACTGTTATTTACAGTCAACACATAACCTAATCACATTGTCACATAGTTATATTAGTCATTAAGACACAAACAAATACTTATACAGTCAAACTATATAGGTTCAGATCAATTTCGGTAGTATTTCGGTGTACCTACGGCTTTATCGAGTAATTATCGAGTTTAAAACTCTATCATGTAGTTCAATATTATCCTGGATATTTTAAATACAAGTCATATTATTTTTAAATGACTTATAATAATTTTTAAATAATTATTATAATTTATCTTGATTTTTCAAACACTTGAATCATTTTTAAATGATTTAAATATTAAATAATTCTATTATCATTAATATTTAAATAATATCCAAATATTAATGAAACCATTGCTAAATATTAAAAGTTATTTATAATAACTCAAAATATTTTTAAAGTATTATTATTACCCTTAAATGATTGTTAAAACATTTAAAATCATTTTTAAACAATTACCATTAATATTAAAATATTAAGGTATTATTCATCAAAATATTAAAAGTCATTTATAATAACTAAAAAATATTTTAAAACCATTTATATCATTTTAAATGATTTTTAAATCAATAAAACCTTTTCACCTATTTATTTAATATAATTATTAAATAAATCTAATAACATTAATATTAAATAATTAATAAAATTTACTTTAAAATATTGAAAGTTATATTTTATAACTTAAAAATATTATTAAATACCTTATTATTATTTCAAATAATTTTTAATATAATAAAATAATTTATAGTTAATTTATTTAATGCATTTATTACATAAATTAAATATTAATAATATTCAAATAATTACTAATATTTATGGAAAATATGCCAAATTATTAAAAGTTAATTTTATGACTTAAAATAATTTTTAAAAGCGATTTTATAATTTTTCTAATTTATTTACTATTTTTAAATGATTTTAGAATTTATTTCTATTTTAATCATTTTCCAAAATTAGAAAATAAAAATAATAAAACCAAATCATTATAGGCTATAGCTACACTTTACATCATTGTTGGTATTCTTGAGCTCAAGAACACTGACAAGATAGTGTTCAAGGGGTTATGTTTGACCATTACTAATTCACTGACTAAACATGATCTAAGCTAACTAAGACACTGACATTGTAGTATTGTTGTAACACTACAAAATCTAACTATCATCTAAGTCATAACACATCACAACAAGGAGATATAGCTAGGGGTGCTCAAAAAATTCGATTTTTCAGTTTTTTTACCGAACCGGTTGAAACCTAAATCTGCGTGATGCATTTTTTCTTGCTTCGATTTTTTCGGTTTTTATATACTTGCTTTGCACTTAGTAGAGGTAATGAGAATTTGGAATTCGGTAAAAACTGAAAAACTGAAAAAAAAACCGAAATTTACAAATTAATACTTTAACTTACTTTATTTACTAAGTTAACTTATATATATAGTTTGCCAGTTACCAACTCCACTTGTTTGACCACTGACCATGTGTTGGCAGTGTTGTTTTGCATAGTAATAATGCATGGTTTACAAGTCCACATTTATTAAACAGCTTAGCCAATCACATATTCCCTTTATCAAACAGCACAAGCCACAAAGTCCATGAATTGAAGGCTCTTGCTCCGATTCTGAAAACCAACAAGAAGCGGTGCATCTGGATTAAAAAAGAGTGCTATTGCTAACAAGAAATAAACAAGAGTCTTTTATTTTAACAAGAAATAAAGAACATTATAGTCCAAAATATGAGTTTAAAAGGGAAATTAAAAATGAAGAATAAACAGAGCTTATTAAAAAAAATTATTTAATTATTATTATTTATTAATATGCGGTATAACCAAAAATTGAACCGAAAAAATCGGTACCGATTGTGTACCGAACCGGTAATTCGATACCGATTTTGATTCTTAGTTTTTTGGTATTTTCGGATCGGTACCAGTTCGGTTTTTTTACCGATGATCACCCCTAGATATAGCCCATCAAACTCACTGTCAGAGCTTCTTGGGTTTTCTGGGTTACCCAGAAACCAAGTCAGCTTCGAGGGTACACTTTGAGGCTTAATTTTCTTTAGGTTCTAGTTATTTGTAATGTGATCTAATAGTTCTAGTGTGTAGCCAACATGCAGGGGTACAGATCTATTACAGAAAACTCATCTAACAGCAACACATCGAGCAGATAAGGCCCGGTCAAACCATGTCAGGCAACACATTCATATGTTTTTTGGGTTACCTAAAAAATAGAAAACGTGTTCGTCTTGGCTAGTTTGACCGACTGCTAAGTCCAATCTGTTTATCATTTAGGTGATCTTAAGGCATGAACATGTAATACATATACCAAGCTACAACTTAGATACAACAACAAAATCAAAACAACAAAACACTGACAGATCTGGAGCCACAAAGTTCTTGTCACACATGATCTGAGCAGTTTCTGGGTTACGCAGAATTACCCAGTCATGCTCAGTCAACCGAGTTTGACCAAGAATAACATACAATCTACATATCCCCTGACCCTGATTCCAGTTCCAGATTAAAGATATCATAGCATACTACCAATTTAAACAGTCAAAACAGTAAACATGCCAAGATCTAGAAGGTCTGACATTCATTGTCAGACAACATTTTGAAAATTTTCCAGATTCTTAAAAACTTAAAATTCGTACACTTAGATGTTATGGATCTAACATGTGCCAACCCAGATCACTTATAGACACTACAAACAACATATTTAAACATTTAAACATAACATCTAACATGACTTTAAAGATCAGATTTCTAAGTTAGGTTTTATACCTCTATGAACCAAATCTTGATCTTGTGACTTCTGATTTGCTATAAGTGTTAGTGGGGCTTGATTAGAGACTGGTCCAACACTAGAATTTGGAGGTTTGAGTTAAGAGTCTTGGTTGAGTGTTGGTGTATAAAATGAGCAAGTTAGTAACCTTTCTCTCTCTTGATCTTATATAATGACATAGATGCAATGCACTTGGATGTAAAAATGGCTTATTTGTATGGGTTATAGGCACATGGCTAGCTAGAGTTGGCCACCAACTGAAGTTATGGCAACCTATACAAGTTATCTATTAAAATAATGCAAAGGGCAATTATGTCATTTGGTTTTTACTTTTAGTGGCAAAGTTGGCAATCTATTCTAACCCTTAGGGTTTGACCCTAAGGTTCCATAAGTCTAATTTCTAGGATTTTGGTAATTAGGGCTAAAATGGGAATCTTAGTTTTTAAAAATGTGAATTAGGGTTCCCTAATTAAATTAGGTTTACTAATCACCTATTACTTGTAAATTAGGTTTCATACTTTACTAATTACCATTAAGCTTGCTAAATTAATAATTAGGGTTTACAACTTAGCAATTAGGGTTCTAATTTAATAATTAGGGTTTTTAAATATTAATTAGGGTTTACCTAATTAATATTAAATCTTCAATTAATTACATAACACACAACTTAACAATTCTTACAGTCGTAATTGACTTATGTACTATAGTTTATCAGTAATGCTAGGGTTTTGCACTATTTTACTATAATTGTTCCACATATTAACATTACACAAATATCGAGGCATGTTTAAATTATCAAATATAAATAATATTATATTAATATTCTCATTCCTTATTCAAAATCTAGAATTAGGGTTTTGAATCCATATCCCACATAACCTTCATATAAACCATTATTAATTAAGTTAAAACAATTAACTTAACTAATATAATAAAATACACATCATAATAATCCTTATAATCATATCATATATATATATAATCATATTTTCATGAAAAATAAATAATAAATATTTTTATTACAAAATTAATTTATAATAAGAATATAATCTATAATGATAAAAAATTCTTAAAAAGAATTTATTTACAATTATTCATGTAATAATAAGTTTTATTTATCACATAAATACATATACTTTTATTTGCACATAATCCAACCTTTATATAAAAAAAATTAAATGCAAAATTTATTATTTAATTATATTGAAAATATTGGGTTATTACATCCACCTCCTTATAAGGATTCCGTCCTCTAATCACCGCTTTCAAAACTTTTTGATATCTTGGGGAAAATAGCATACACAGTCATTTCAAGTAGATCTCGATCAGATTCGATCGAACTGGTCCTTAACTATTTAACATAAAACTTGTCTATCCGATCATACGAAAATTTGATTTCTAACAGAACTCAAATTTCTCCTTCAAATTTTTTTTTATAACAAAAAAAATAAAATAAAATCATATATAAGAAAATAAAATTTATTCGAATAATACCTGAAGTTCCATCCCCAGCTGCTACGGTATCCTGAACCGTCTTGTTGAAGACTCTTGCGGTTGATTTTGTTGAAGTTGGTCCCGTTATCGCCAGTGTTCCGTTGCCTTTCCCCACATTCACGCTTCCTGCATCCATTCTCCTTTTCGGACAGTCCCTTACCTTATGTTCCGTTGATCCACACAGAAAACACCCATTATTCATCCTAGGATTGGGGCAGTTAGGAGAGATATGTCCCTCATGCCCACACTTATAGCACACGAATTTACCACTAAGACACTCACCTGAATGATTCTTCCCACAATTCTTACACTGCACAGCCTGCTTCCTCACACCTTCCTATTTGACTTGGACATTTCTAAAATTATTCCATTTTCTTTTTCCATTCCCACTACCACTACCTGCTTCTACCTTCCCAGCTCCCTCAACCTTACCCTTGTTCTTTTTCTCCTAATTGTAGAGGCTCATGGCCTCACTTCTCCCTTCGGCTATGATAGCCTTCTCTAAAAGTGCTGCAAAAGTATTTATCTGCAATACCGCCACCTTATTGTAGAGCCAGGGTTTTAAGCCCAACTCAAACCTCGTTGCCTCCGTAACAACTTGATGCGGAGCAAACCTAGCTAATTCAATGAATTTTGCGGCATACTCCGCAACTGTCATGTTCTCATGCTTCAATTCCAAAAACTTCACCTCCATCCTAGCCTGCACACTAGACGAGAAATAGTTCTCAAAGAACAGCGTCTTAAACCTAGTCCATGCTATCACTCCCTCTCCTGCCCTAACACTATTTGCCTCCCACCAGAAATTCGCCTCTCCTTTCATCATATAGGTGGCAAAAGCTGTCATTTGTCCCTCAGCTATCCTAGCGACTACAAACGCTTTTTCTATTTTCTTAACCCAAGTTTGGGCTTCTATCGGGTCAGTGGTACATCTAAATTCTGGTGGTCCATGCGACGCCCTCAAATCCGTGTAACATCGATTACAGGACATAGTGCTCACGATACAACATACATCATCATTTATCTAAGTAACTCTAACAATAATAATAATATTAACTATTACATACTTATTTAAAATAAAGTCCCAAGTCTTTACAACCTTTAATAAACTGAAACTTAAACTTAGCGTTTATCGCTACATTACATCATATACGAAAATATACTTATTACATAAATAACTCTCATCATTTCATCTTAGACTTTCCCTTGTCCTTGCCCGAACCCTCAAATATCATTATACCTTTAACTCGAAAGGTTTAAGCAAGAATGAGCACAAATTGCCCAGCAAGTATATAAAGTAGTTAGAGAACATACATCAGAAGTAAAAGCATTAGTATGAACAATTCTCAATAGTTAAAATAAATATCAAAAGATGAACTGGAATATCAAGATAAGAGTTCTGGAATTCTCAATAGCATATCAAGGGGTGTGAGATACCCTGAACATGTCTTTGTTTCATCGAAAACCATTAGACGGTTTAACAATTAAATAGATTGTAAACAGTCTCTGCAAGTACTCCAGGTGATCAGCCTATCGTACCCTACATTGTGCACAAGTATAAAGTTTAAACGCATAAGCGTAAATGGGACTATATGCCCGACATCAGTTACCCCGTTATCCGGGTTGTTCATCTTAGTTTCATGAGAGACCGCACCATAGCAATTTGGATTGGTGGACTTAAATAGCTACAATGAATTTGAAATAGTTCAAATAATACAACATCTCTCATCTATAATATCTAACCGAAACAAATGGCCAGATCGCATTCTTCAAAGCAGTTCATAAATAATTAAGAACTTTAAGGCATAAACAACTGAATTAATAATTGAGTAATCATCAATATAACTTACACTATATATAAGTTTGTACGAGTTATAACTTGCAACATACGAGACTTGTACACAATGATAAATTATACAAGTTAATGGAACTTACATTTATTGCAATAAAGTGAATAAAGTTAGGAAACTTGCCTGATACGTCTTCTACAATTACTGTTATCTACTAGCCCTTCACGTAACCTATTCACATGTGTCACGTTAAGCAATTTGGTTCTCGAACACCACTTTGAAGTGTAATTGTTCCCTTTTATTTTAATAAAACGATTAAACTCACACGTATTCAAATACAATTTAATTACATAACATGTTGCTACGTATAGGCCACGTGGTTAAATAAAAAAAATTGGGAAACATAAATTTGTGACATTTTTTGGACCAAAAATCTGCATAAAATATGCTTAAGGGTCTCAAGTCGTAAAATCTCATTTTCCATAATTATGACATCACATATATAATCAAATTCATTTATTCATATAACATCATTTATATGAAAAATACCAAATCCGTCTCAAAAATATTTCTTTTCTGAGATTTTGTAGAATATAGTCCCACATTGAACATATATTTTTTTCGAAAATTTTAAAATCGATCTACTATTTTTAAATAGTCCATAATAGCCAAATATTTTCACATTTTTCATAAATCGAGATTAGCTCCAACAATTCTGAAATTTTCAGGGTTAACTCCTGTTATACATATGTACTTCCAGTAAAACTTTTGTAATTTTTGGACTTATACACAAAGAGGTATTCGGGTATCTTTTCAAATAGTGTACTGAACCATAAAATTCATAAATCTCAAACCGTATGGCCAAACATTCTCAATTTTTTACAGGACCTTCGTATCTTCTTATATTAATACTCCAAAATTTTCCAGAATATAAATTATAAAAAAGTGGACGAAAATGCCCCCGAAACAGACTGATCCAAATAGTCCCAAGAAAGACATCAAATTTTTGTTTCTTGCAGCCACTTTTGTAATTTTATTCCCACTAATCTATAGATGATATGACCATGATACTTGGACACAATAAACTTCATACATCAAGGTATTTTACAAAAATATAACATTCATGAAACTATCATGCTAAGACCACTAACCAATCAGATAGAAAAAACGTACAAAGATCAAGGTTTACATACTTGGAAAAAATCTGGAAATTCCAGATTTTCTGCAGATTTTGTTATGAACATGCTTACTTCTGATATTCATAACATGCTCATTATAACTCTGATTCTAACAAAATTTGGGCCAGATTAGACTTCATACTATATACTATTTTATAAAATTATTACATATGCTAATCGAGTCATATAAACCATGAATCCAAGGTTCCGAAAAACCCAAAAATCACAGATTACACTTTTTAACCAACTTTAACAAAAATCATGATTTTGATTCTAGCATGCATGTATTCGATTCCTACCATCCACATCTCATCTACTAACATATATGAACATATTACAACAAACAAACTCACTAAATTACTATGATTTGAATAAATTAACAACTAAGAGGCATTTTCTAGCTATTTCCATTGAAAACATATAAATGTTCATGAGTTGATTACTTGATGCGAATTTCTTCTTGTTTAGCTTCTAAAAATCCTCCTCACTTGCTTGTTTAAACTCCCCAAAACTCTAGAATACTACCACACTATCTATCACTCTCAATTTCTCTCCATGTTTACTCACTTGGTAGAATTTTCTTAAAAGAAAAAGATGTTTGAGTGATATGTATATATGTATAGCTTGATGGATATATGTTTGATGTAAGACCCCAATTTATTATAAATAAAATCAAATTTCCTCTAATTATTATTGTAAATAATAAGGTATTAATTTGATATAATTCTCTGGTTATGGGTGAAATGTGCAAATTTTGCAAAATATGCAAGTTGTTATAAAATAATCATTGTTGTCGAGGAATATTCGTTTGATCGTGGAATATTCTTCTTTTAGGGAATATTAAATGCGACAGTAGCAGATCATTTAGGGGCCCCATAATAGAATAACTGTCGGATGAAGAAAACGACAAGTTTGAGTTGTTATAAATAACGGCGTAGTTGTTACCGTTAACACTGTTGGAATACCCGGTGGTTAAAATACAGTAATACGCGTGGATGCATAGTATTGATGAATTATTGATCCTTACGTAAGAAGGCACTACTCATTAATTGTCACAGTAGTTACTGTTCAATATTTTATTTTATTGATTCAATAATTGCTGCGTTGATATTTTATATTATTGTTGTTTCAATAATTATCACTACACAGTATTTCCCATTATCAGATCAATAATTCATATTATTTGAATAATATTATTAGATAACATTATTGGCAATGTCTAGAAAGTTCTGTCAAGGAGAGGTTTGGTCACCTAATTGCGCGCCAGTAAGGAGAAATTCTTATTGAAAAGCCCCCTCTTTCGTGGGAACGGCCTGGCTGTCATAAATGTGATTATGTAATATTATTTGTGAATAATTAATTATTGATTCATATGATAAGGAAATATTTATTTTATGTGGATATAAATGTTTGATATATTTATTGTGGTTAAAAATAAAAGAGTTAATGTTGAGGTGGTTTATCAGTATTTTTGTCGGAATGAAGGTATTAAAAAATTAAACCAGTATTTTTGAGATATATTGCGTGAGTTATAATTTTTAATCCGACCGTTGGATCGTTGTAATTTTTGGATATGTTATACATATATAAGTTGAGTATATGTCCACAAATTTTAAACCGTTAAAAATGAACGTATGATTTGTTATAAATTTTAAGAGGTGACTGGTTCAGAAATTGTTGAAGTATCCGAATTTAGAATTTTGGTAGAAAATTCTAGAATTGAGTGGGGCCCACTTGTGATTGGTGAAGAAATGTGCTGAATTTTATTTCAAATGTGGTGGGTGGGAATAGTAGCAGGTAAAGCCATCAGGTTGCAGGTCAAGTCTGCTAACATTTTTCTATAAATAGAGGGCTATGTTAGAATTGAAAATCACACCAGAAACATAAGCTTTCTTGTGACGCCCCCAAAATAGGTATACATTCCATCCAACCCATTCTGAGTCGCCAAATACATGGTACAGAAATAACTACAACTTTACTATTACAACATATAAACTGTGAGTTTAAATACAGATATTGCCATCTAGACAATATCCACACGCAAATAAATCCCCATCATAATTATTGATACATTATTTTACAAAAATGGTGAGGACTACTAAACGACTCTCTCTAGAACCTTCATTCCATACCCCGACTAGTACTCGCTACATTCTCGCCTCCTGAGAAGAAAAATGGAACAACAAGGAAAAGGGTGAGCTCAACTAGCCCAGTAAAGAATATTATGACTAAGATAATATACAACAAATTATCGTTAGTCTTCAACAAGGAAAAAAAACTAATAGAATACAATAGACAAAAAGTTTTTAAACCAATATTCGCAGCGGAAATAGTAATTCATTAGAAGAGTTAAGTAGAGAATGCAAACTACTATCTTCTATGTATGAATTTAAAAGTTCACCGTCTATCTTTTATCCCTGTAACATCAATCAATATACATCTGGAATCAAATATTCATCTTTGCACTACAGGCCAAAGATATTCATCGATTAATCATGTTCATCTAAACACTGCTCATCTTTTGCACTACGGGCCAAAGATATTCTTCAGAAATCATTCATCTTTTGCACTTTCTGAGCCAAAGATATTCCATAATATCATCATTTAAAGTCAAGATGATGAAAAATATTTTAAAGAAATGAATCCAATGGAAACAAAATGACAAGGATTAAGGATTAAGGATTAGTACTTGGTTTTATCCACGTCCCAAAATACCTCCAAAATAATCATAGTGGTGTAAAATTCAAGAATGATCAAAACATGGATACAATCAAAGCTAGTATCCACAATAGATATTTTGGACGAAAAGAAAATTTTCATTTTCTATGAATAGTGTCGATTCGTGAATAGTCTTGAGTATCGTGAATAAGAACTCAGACACCAAAAGATAGAAATTCCACAAAAACATCTTCACGCTTCATGAATAGTACTTCGTGAATAGTAACTCGTGAATATCTCATAAATAGTAACTCGTGGATAGTAACTCATGAATAAGTAACCTCGACATGAAAAAGTTCCAAATTTGATAAAAGTTTCAACCAATATTTCAAAGATAATGATATTGAAGAAATAATATCATTTGAGAAGAAAATAACATCCCTTACCTCGAAAGATTAGTACTTCTAAATTGGAATACGGGTATAGTCTTTGAAGGGAACTTGCACCGCCTAACAATACTCAAAGTATACTCAAAATACTCACAAGAATACGCTCGATAATATAGAGAGAAAAACTTGATTTACGGTGTGATTTTCAATTCTAACCTAAGCACCCTATTTATAGGAAAATGCTTAGAACACCAAAGCATAAAATTTAATATAATATTATTATTTATAATAAAATTTCCTACGCCAACCTTCCAAGAACTGAATTCAGCTCATTCAACCCACATGTGTAACACACCATAATGAAAAAAACGTTTTTCTAATTTTAAATATTTTAAACTTCCATAAATCAATTATTTCGGAGCTTTGAAACTTCAATAATTCATAATAAATAGCCCTTTCATCAGAAAATTCGAATCTCGCGTGTTTTTATAGAAAATTCAATTCTCTACACCTTTGCAGAAGATAGTTTTTCCGAATTCCAAATAGAAATTGACCGAAATCCACAAACGGGCAATTTTACAAGCTATAATCAAATTTCAGTCAATAAATGAGGTCCACCGACATGTTTAACATGTTTTAAACATTTATTGCAACAAAAATACTCTTCCTCCTCGTATACTCATATATCCCACATTCGTTGTAAAAATATCACCATTATTATATTATTAAAATATAATAATATATTTAAATGAATTATTTTATCGTAAAAAGATAAAATTTCAATTTTCAACAATTGTCACATTAAAAATTTTCTCCATCTATATCCACATAAAATTAATATTTTCCTCATCATATGAATCAATAATTAATTATTCACAAATAATATTACAGACTCACAATATTGATGACCGGTGCGCTCCCAAGAAAGAGGGGCTTTCAATAAGAATTTCTTCTTCTTGCGCGCAATTAGGTGACCAAACCTCTCCTTAGATGTAACTTTCTAGACATTGCCAATAATGTTATCTAATAATATTATTCGAGATAATATGAATTATTGCTTCGATAATAAAAAAATAATCTTGTGTAATGACAATTTATTGAAACAACAAGTAATATAAAATATCAATGCAAAGAATTATTGAATCAATAAAATAAAATACTTGAGCGAGAATTACTATAACAATTATTGAGTAGTGGCCTTCTTACGTAAGAATCAATAATTGGTGCAATACCGCGTGTCTTCTTTATTCAACAACGCGTATTAGTGTGTTTTAACCAAGGGTATTCCAACAAGATTAATCTGTAATAACTACGCCTGTTATTTATAAACAACTTATATTTGTCGCTTTTCTTCATCCAATCGCTTTCCGTTATGGGGCCCACAGTAAGATCGTGTCGTGCATTTATATTCCCACAGCATTTAATATTCCACGACCAAACGAATATTCCCCGACGATAATGAATATTTTATAACCACTTGCTTATTCGAAATATTTGCGTTTTTACCCATAACTATCCACATTAATCAAATCAACCCTTACTATTTCAAAATAATAAATAGAGGAAAATAAATTTCATTTATTAATAATTTGGGGTCTTACAACATCCCTCCTTATGAAATTTCGTCCCTAGAAATTGGCGTCGTGTACACTGTGTTTCAAAAAGATGAGAATACCTCGCTTTCATTTCCGTTTCCAACTCCCAGGTCATTTTTTCAATAGCATGGTTTCTCCACAAAACTTTAACTTGTGGTATAACCTCGGTACGTAGGACATGTTCTTTCCTATCCAAGATCTTGACAAGTACCTCCTCGTACGTTAAGTCTTCAGCTATCTCGTCCGGTTCTAACTCAATGACGTAGTTCGGGTCGTCCACATATTTACGTAACATCGATACGTGAAAAACGTTATGAACACGCAGCGTCATACTTGGCGGTAAAAGCGAGTCTATAGGCCACGCCCTATTCAATCGAGAATTTTAAATGGATTAATAAATCGAAGGTTTGAGCTTTCCTCACCTCACCGATTCTCGCTTTTGAAATAACAACTTCTTGCACCTCCTTCTTCAAATTCATCATGACTCCGTGTGTAGCAATGAGCGACTTTAACTTTATCGATTAAAGTCGATTATACTCGTATATCATCACGTGGGTAACTAGAGTTTTCATCTCCATCTCTATTATTTGTAAATTATACTGAAATGAGTCTTTGACAATATCGTACTCGTGATTTGTATATGATCTTCTTCTCAACACGCCGGCTACCACGTTAAACTTTTTCGAGGATGGCATGGTCGAACATGTCTTTGAAATGAGTCTCCTCTTGAGTTCTTGAAGCTCTTCCCACATTCTTTGCTCCATTCGAATTTTATATCTCTACGAGTCAATTTGCGTTAATGGAATAGCGATTCGAGAATATCCTTCAATCTAATCTCGATAATAACCAACTAAGCCTAGAAAGCTACGTATTTCGATTACCGACTTAGGTTATTCTCAATCGTGACTCATATCCCAACCTTGGATAGCACGTTACAATGACACCTATCGGTTTACTATCGCATTTAATATGGTGTCCCCTACGAGATGCGGCTTTGTGCATTCCACAAAGGAAGTCACCGGATAAAGGCTCGGTACCAAATTCTATAGTTGAATTTTAACTCCGAAAGTTCAATAGGAGCCATTCGATATGAGATTTTAGAAATGAGTTTTGTCTTAGGGTTCAAAGTCGATACAAAATTTAATATCGATCTTTAGAGTAAGCCAAGAAATTCTTTAGAAATACATCGGGAAAATCAATAACAACGAGAATATTATTCAAATCGGCGTGTCTTTATTCAAATCCATAACATTGACTAAGAAAACTTGACATCCGTAATAAACGAATGACTTCATGGCTTGATATGAAAATGTTTGATTACCATGGTTTGATTGCTTGAATTCGAATAACAGGTTGCTTTGGAATATGAAAATTAATAACCTTACGAAAGTAATCAATTTCGGCATGATGAGTAGTTAACCTTAAAATCACATCAAAAGCAAATATCTCTATAGAAATAAGGTTAACAGGTAATGTGATAGTGCCAACCTGAATCAAGCAAGATTTCTAAACAACAAATGTAATGAAAGTTTCTCCTAACTGAGTCTCCATAAATAGGTCAAAGTCTAATTTCTCCGTAGTCAAGTTCAAACGTTGAGCGCAAGCAAGAGAGATAAAAGAATGGGTAGAACCGGTATCTAGTAAGATATAAACTTCGCAAGAATTTATAATTAACTAACCCGTGCTAACTTCGTTCGGGTTCCTCGCATTTTGACCGGTCACGACAAACGCTCTTCCAGAACCGCTTGACTTTGACTTTTCGGGACATCCTTTTGAGTCACCATTCCCGCTTGGTTGGGTTTCGATATCGTCTGATCTCGGCGATATGTCCTTCTTTTCCACAATTATAGCATACCTTAAACTGTTGTGGGCGGTTTGGGAGATATGTCCCTCTTTCCGCATTTGTAACATATACGATCGGTGGTCTTTCTCCTCCCTTGGAACCGATTTACTACGACGTTGAACTCTTCACATGGTCGTTGTTGAATCTCCTCTTTTTAAAATCTCCTCCCGACTCGCTTCTTCTATTTTCATGGCCACGATTACCACCAAAGTGGTAACCGCCTTTGTCCGTATTCTTCTTTCTCCGCTGGTTATCGTTATTCGATGACCGCTATCTTGATTATGATCCTGGTTATGGTCCCTCGGTTGAACGCACTTTCGTTATCTCGCTTCTAACAACCGAGCCTGTTGACAACATCCGAATAGAGAAAAAATTTATGAGAAATGAGATCTTGACGTATGTCGGTTTTAAACCTCTCGAAAACATCCGTGTCATACGTTCCTCATTCTCCACCAAATGAGGTGCAAACACGGATAACTCCGCGAACTTTGCCTCGTCTTTGGGACCGCCATGTTATTCGCTCCCAGCCTAATAAACTCCACTTCCTTCATAGCGACGAATACTTTCGAAGAAGTACTTGTCATTGAACTGCATTCAAACGTCTCCCATAACATCTTTGAAAAGTGTACCGATGGGTACGCTTCACTGATTCCACCGATGTCTGCCTCACCACGTAACATAAAAGGTGGCGAATGGAACCTTCGTTTCTCCGTGCATCCCAAGACATCGAATATCTTGGTAATTTGCTTGACCCATGTTTCCGCCATGATCGGATCTCGCTTTCCCCGCACTCTGGTGGTCCCAACTCTTTGAACTGCTTGGGCATGACCACCGTGAATTGCTATCATTTCCTCCTATATTTTGAACACACGAGTCTCCTCGTGCGATTTTGCATGAACTGCAAAAGCTTCTAAACATCCCTCGTTCATCATCTGCGTAGTGGTGTTGTTCATAGGAGGTACATTGCCGACTGTTGCGCGTTCTCCTCGTTGGTAAATCTGAAGCATCTCCACGGTCTCATTTACTCCAATCATTAATATTCTCACGACATTCTCAAATACCGTCGTAAAAACAAGGGTTAATTAAGGAAATCAATATATCACATAATATCCCTATATATCTGACCAACTAACAAATAAGCTTAGGAAGGACACACTAGCGAAGGATTTACTCGTCTCTCCCCTCCTAGTTCTATTCCCCGATCTCCGCCAGAGATCATATCCCTAAGCTTTGATACCAACTGTGACGTCCCCAAAATAGGTATACATTCCATCCAACCCATTCTGAGTCGCCAAATACATGGTACAAAAATAACTACAACTTTACTATTACAACATATAAACTGTGAGTTTAAATACAGATATTGCCATCTAGACAATATCCACACGCAAATAAATCTCCATCATAATTATTGATACATTATTTTACAAAAATAGTGAGGACTACTAAACGACTCTCTCTAGAACCTTCATTCCATACCCCGACTAGTACTCGCTACATTCTCGCCTCCTGAGAAGAAAAATGGAACAACAAGGAAAAGGGTGAGCTCAACTAGCCCAGTAAAGAATATTATGACTAAGATAATATACAACAAATTATCGTTAGTCTTCAACAGGGAAAAAAAACTAATAGAATACAATAGACAATAAGTTTTTAAACCAATATTCGCAATGAAATAATAATTCATTAGAAGAGTTAAGTAGAGAATGCAAACTACTATCTTCATGTATGAATTTAAAAGTTCACCGCTCTATCTTTTATCCTCAGTAACATCAATCAATATACATCCGGAATCAAATATTCATCTTTGCACTCTGGTGCCAAAGATATTCATCGATTAGGTCATGTTCATCTAAACACTGCTCATCTTTTGCACTACTACGGGCCAAAGATATTCTTCAAATCATTCATCTTTGCACTACAGCCAAAGATATTCCATAATATCATCATTTAAGGTCAAGATGATGAAAATATTTTAAAGAAATGAATCTAGTGAAACAAAATGACAAGGATTAAGGATTAAGGATTAGTACTTGGTTTTATCCATCGTCCAAAAAATACCTCCAAAATAATCATAGTGGTGTAAAATTCAAGAATGATCAAAACATGGATACAATCAAAGCTAGTATCCACATAGATATTTTGACGAAAAGAAAAATTTTCATTTTTCTATTGAATAGTGTCGTATTCGTGAATAGTGCTTGGATATCGTGAATAGTGCCGTATATCGTGAATAGTAACTCTCGACACCAAAAGATAGAAATTCCACAAAAAACATCTTCACGCTTCATGAATAGTACTAAAGTGAATAGTAACTCAGTAAATAGTAACTCATGAATAGTAACTCATGAATAGTAACTCATGAATAGTAACCCCGACATGAAAAAGTTCCAAATTTGATAAAAGTTTCAACCAATATTTCAAAGATAATGATATTGAAGAAATAATATCATTTGAGAAGAAAATAACATCCCTTACCTCGAAAGATTAGTACTTCTAATTTGGAATCTAGGGTATAGTCTTTGAAGGAACTTGCACCGCCTAACAATACTCAAAGTATACTCAAAATACTCACAAGAATACGCTCGATGATATAGAGAGAAAACTTCGCCGTGTGATTTTCAATTCTAACCTAAGCACCCTATTTATAGGAAAATGCTTAGAACACCAAAGCGTAAAATTTAATATAATATTATTATTTATAATAAAATTTCCCTCGCCAACCTTCCAAGAACTGAATTCAGCTCATTCAACCCACATGTGTAACACACCATAATGAAAAAACGTTTTCTAATTTTAAATATTTTAAACTTCCATAAATCAATTATTTGAGCTTCGGAACTTCAATAATTCATAATAAATAGCCCTTTCATCAGAAAATTCGAATCTCGCGAGTTTTTATAGAAAATTCAATTCTCTACACCTTTGCAGAAGAAAGTTTTTCCGAATTCCAAATAGAAATTGACCGAAATCCACAAACGGGCAATTTTACAAGCTATAATCAAATTTCAGTCAATAAATGAGGTCCACCGACATGTTTAACATGTTTTAAACATTTATTGCAACAAAAATACTCTTCCTCCTCGTATACTCATATATCCCACATTCGTTGTAAAAATATCACCATTATTATATTATTAAAATATAATAATATATTTAAATGAATTATTTTATCGAGAAAAGATAAAATTTCAATTTTCAACAATTGTCACATTAAAAATTTTCTCCATCTATATCCACATAAAATTAATATTTTCCTCATCATATGAATCAATAATTAATTATTCACAAATAATATTACGAGACTCACAATATTGACAACCGAGCGGTTCCCGAAAGAGGGGGCTTTCCAATAAGAATTTCTTCTACATGGCGCGCAATTAGGTGACCAAACCTCTCCTTAGATGTAACTTTCTAGACATTGCCAATAATGTTATCTAATAATATTATTCGGATAATATGAATTATTGCTTCGATAATAAAAAAAAAATCGTGTAATGACAATTTATTGAAACAACAAAGAATATAAAATATCAATGCAAAGAATTATTGAATCAATAAAATAAAATATCGAATAAGAATTACTATAACAATTATTGAGTAGTGTCTTCTTACGTAAGAATCAATAATTGGTGCAATACTGCAAATGTCTTCTTGTTCAACAACGCGATTAGTGTGTTTTAACCACCGGGTATTCCAACAAGATTAATTGTGAATAACTACGCCGTTATTTATAAACAACTTATATTTGTCGTTTTCTTCATCCAATCGCTTTCCGTTATGGGGCCCACAGGAAGATCACTGGCAGTAAATGCGAATATTCCCCGAAGCATTTAATATTCCACGACCAAACGAATATTCCCCACGATAATGAATATTTTATAACCACTTGCTTATTCAAATATTTGCGTATTTTACCCATAACTATCCACATTAATCAAATCAACCCTTACTATTTCAAAATAATAAATAGAGGAAAATAAATTTCATTTATTAATAATTTGGGGTCTTACATTTCTCTCTTTCTCTCTCTAGATTATTGAGTGTATTTTGTGAGTATTTAGATACTTTGTGAGTTTTTATTCATCAGTGCAAGTTTCCTTCAGCCTTATACCGATATTCCGATCGTAATACTTGATATTTTGAGGTAAGGGGTGTTATATTCTTCTTAAAATGATATTTTCTTCAATATCATTATACCGAAATGTTGGTATGAACTTTTTATCAAATTTGGAACTTTTTGTGTCTGGGTTACTATTCACGTATATGGCACTATTCACGTATACGGCATAATTTACGAATATGGCACTATTCACCAAAAAATTAAATTTTCTTCTTTTTGTCCAAGATGTTTATTATGGTTACTATCTTTGATTGTATTCATGTTTTGATCTTTATTCTTGAATTTTACTTCAAAATTGGTTATTATGGAGTATTATTGATCTTAGATAAACTGTTATACAAATCCTTACTATTTGTCCTTCTGTCTCACTGGATTCGTTTTCTTTAAAATATTTTTCATCATCCTCAGTCCTAAATGATGATATTACTGAATATCTTTAGCCTGTAGTGCAAAGATGAATGATTAACTGATGAATATCTTTGGCTCGTAGTGCGAAGATGAACAGGTGTTGAGATGAACATGACCAACTGGTGATACAAATGAATATCTTTGGCCTGTAGTGCAAAGATTTATATTGATTAAAGATGTATATTGATTGTTGTTACAGGGATAAAATTGAGGATGGACTTTTAAATCTTAGAAGATAGTAGAACTCATTCTCTACTTGACTCTTCTAATGGATTGCTATTTTCGCTGCAGTTGTTGATCTAAAACTTATTGTCTAATATATTTTATTAGATTTTTCCCTGTTGAAGACTAACGATAATTTATTGTATATTATCTTAGTCATAATATTCTTTACTGGGCTAGTTGAGCTCACCCTTTTCCTTTTGTTCCATTTTTCTCAGGAAGTGAGAACATAGCGAGAACTAGTGGGTACCTGAAAGTGATGGTTCTAGAAAGATGTTTTAGCAGTCCTCACTATTTCTGTAAAATAGTGTTTGAATAATTGTAATGAGGACTTATTTGAGTGTGGATATTGTCTAGAAGACAATATTTGTATTTAAACTCACAGTATGTGTTGTCGTATTTTGCACGACAATTGTATTATTGAAGTTGTAGTTTGCTTTCTGTACCATGTATTTGGCGACTCGGAATGGGTGTTGTATACCTATTTTGGGGGTGTCACAGTTGTATCAGAGCTTAGGGATATGGTCTCTGGCGAGATCGGGGAATAGAACTAGGAGGGAGAGATGAGTAAATCCTTCATGCTAGTGTGTTCTATCTAAGCTTATTTGTTGGTCACCATAATATAGGGATATTATATGATATGTTAATTTGTTTAATTAACCCTTGTTTTATGGCAATATTTAAGAATGGCTGCTCACGAGAACGTTAACAATGGAGTGTATGAGGCGTGGAACAACCTTTAGTTACAAACCAGGAGAACGTGCAACAGGAAGGCAATAATCCTCCTGTAAACAACGTTATCGAACAAATGATGAATGATGGGATGTTTAGAAGCTTTTTGCGCTTCATGCAAAAACCGACGAGAGGAGACTTCGTGCACCAAATACGGTGAAAATGCTAGCAATGCGCGGCTTGTCACGACTAGCGATTCAAAGAGTTGGGACCACCAGAATTTAAAGGAAAGCAAATTAGCAAGATATTCGATGTCTTGGGATGCACGGAGGAATGAATGGTTCTATTCGCCACCTTTATGTTCCGCGGTGAGAGGCGATTCATGGTGGAGTCAGTAAGCGTACTCACCAAATGCAAGACTCAAAGATGTCTTGGGAAACATTTCAAACTATTCAATGACAAGTACTTTCCTGAAAGTATTCGTCATATGAAGGAGGTGGAGTTTATCAGACTGGAACAAAACAACATGACGATGTCCCAGTACGAGGCAAAGTTTGCAGAGTTATCCAGGTTTGCACCTCATTTGGTCAAAAATGAGGAACGAATGACAAGGATATTTCTGAGAGGTCTAAAGCCCAAGATTCGACAATATCTTATATCTCATAAATTTTCTTTATATTTAGATGTTGTAAACAGGGCTCAATTATTAGAGCGAGATAATGAGTATGTGTGACCGAGGGACCACAACCAAGGTCATACCGGTGACAGCAGTCATCAGAGCGATGATAACCAACGAGGAGGGAAAAATATGAACAAAGGCGGTAACCACTCGGGTGGTCATCGTGGCCATGATAATAGGAGAGGTGAGTCAAGTGGAAATTTTAGAAAGAGGAGATTTAACAATGACGGGAAGACATCAGCAGCAGCACCAGCACCAACAACAAATTTTGGGGGAGGAGAACAACCGCCAGTTAGATGTTACAAATGCAGGAAAGAGGGACATATTAGCCAAAACTGTCCACAACAATCCAAGGTATGTTACAACTGTGGAAAGGAAGGCCACATAGCTCGGGATTGTTCTATAGCAAAACCAAGTTCAACGGGGATGGTGACTCCAAGGGCTGTCCCGGATAAGTCGAAATCAGCGGTTCCTCGAAGAGCGTTTATCGTGACTGGCCAAAACGTAAGGAACCCGAACGAGGTGATTACGTGTAAGATAATCTTGAACTCTTGTGAAGCTTATACCTTACTAGATACCGGTCGTACCCATTCTTTTATCTCTCCTGCTTGTGCTCAACGTTTAAACTTGACTCCGGAGAAATTAGACTTTGATTTATCAGTGGAGACTCCGTTGGGTGAAACTTTCGTTACATCCACAGTTTATAAATCTTACATGATCCAAGTTGGCACTATCACATTACCTGTTGATCTTATCTCTTTAAAGATACTTGCTTTTGATGTGATTTTAGGAATTGATTGGTTAACCACTCATCATGCCAAAATTGATTGTTTTCGTAAGGTTGTTAGTTTTCATATTCCTAACCAACCTGTCATACGAATTCAAACAGCTAAACCACTAAAATCAGTCACTATCATATCAAGCCATAAAGTTATTTGTTTATTGAAAAACAGATGTCAATCTTTCTTAGCCCATGTTATGGATTTGAACAAAGACAAGTCAGATTTGAATAATATTTCTATTGTTACAGAATTTTCTGATGTATTTCCTGAAGAACTTCCCGGTCTACCCCCAGAACGTGATGTTGAATTCTTTATTGACCTTGAGTCGGGTAAAAAACCCATTTCTAAAACCCCATATCGAATGGCTCCTATTGAACTTCAGGAGTTAAAAGTCCAACTATAGGAATTGTTAGACATAGGTTTCATTCGTCCTAGTACATCTCCTTGGGGTGCTCTGCTTTATTCGTAAAGAAGAAAGACGGAGTATGCGACTTTAATATTGACTACTGAGAATTAAACCATGTCACCATCAAGAATAGGTATCCGCTACCTCGCATTGATGACTGTTCGACCCGATTGCAAGGAGCACAATTCTTTTCAAAGATCGATCTTTGTTACGATATCATCACCAAGATTAAAAGTGAGGATATTCCAAAGACTGCCTTCAGAACTCGGAACGGGCATTATGAATTCTTAGTCATGTCTTTTGGATTGACTAATGCTCCTGCTACTTTCATGGATATGATGAACCGTGTATTCAAGAAATATTTGGATCAGTTTGTTGTTGTCTTTATTGATGACATCCTCATCTATTCCAAAAGCCGTGAAGATTATGAGCACCATTTGAAGCTGATACTTGAAAGGTCGTGAAAACAAGCTTTATGCCAAGCTGAAGAAATGTGAGTTCTGGCTTGAGGAAGTAGCATTCCTTGGGCACGTGGTGTCAAAACATGGAGTATCTGTTGACTCGGCAAAGATTGAAGCAGTACAAAGTTGGGAGCAACCAAAGTCGGTGATCGAAGTGCGTAGCTTTCTAGGATTAGCTGGTTATTATCGGAGATTCGTGGAAGGATTTTCTCGAATCGCTACTCCGTTAACTCAGTTGACTCAGAAAGATACAAAATTTGTATGGAGCGAGGAATGCGAGAAGAGTTTCCAAGAGCTCAAGAGGAGACTCATTTCGCACTGCTCGCAATACCATCCGCAATGCGGATGGATTTGTTATATACAGCGATGCTTCAGGAAAAGGGTTAGGATGCATTCTCATGCAACATGGGAAAATCATAGCCTATGCCTCACGACAACTAAAAGAATATGAGAGGAATTATCCTACTCATGATCTAGAGTTGGCAGCATTCGTATTCGCGTTGAAAATTTGGAGACACTACTTGTATGGGGAGAAAGTGGAGATTTATACGGACCATAAAAGCCTCAAATATTTCTTCACCCAAAAAGAACTCAACATGCGGCAAACGACGTTGGCTTGAACTATTGAAAGATTACGATCACACTATTCAATATCATCCTCGGAAAAGCGAGAGAGAGTAATGGTATCGAAAGTGTAGAAGATCATATCTTGCGAGTACGAAAAGCGATATTGTCAATACAAATGCCCATGCTGTATGACTTGCAAAGGACGGAGGTAGAATTAAAGACTCCAGGGACCCAAATGATGATGGCGAATATACGAGTAGAACCGACTTTAATCGATAAAGTTAAAACTGCTCAAGCTTTGGACATGGAGCTGATGCGTATGAAGAAGAAAGTGCAAGAAGGTGCTATTCCAGAAGCAAGAATCGATGAATAAGGAATACTTAGATTCAATTCCAGACTTTGTGTTCCTAACGATTCTGACTTGAAGCATAGAATCATGATGGAGGCACACAACACACCGTTTGCAATCCATCCTGGGAGTACCAAAATATATCATGATATTCGACATATATTTTGGTGGAACAATATGAAGAGAGAGATCGCGGAATTTATCTCGAGTTGTTTAACTTGTCAATGTGTAAAGGCGGAGCATCAAGTGCCAAAGGGTCCATTATAACCACTTTAGATTCCGAAATGGAAGTGGAAACACATTACTATGGATTTCATTACAGGTCTTCCCAAAGTTTCTCAAGGCATAGATGCTATTTGGGTTATTGTTGATAGATTAACCAAGTCTGCCCATTTCTTGCCGATACGTGAGATTTATTCCCTTGAACGTCTTGCTAGTATGTACATGAATGCGATTGTGAGATTGCATGGCATGCCAGTATCCATAGTTTCAGATCGTGACCCAAGATTTATTTCACGATTTTGGGTTAGCTTACAGAAAGCTATGGGCACGGATTTATGATTCAGTTCGGCATACCATCCTCAAACGGACGGACAATCAGAGAGGACTATTCAAACCCTTGAAGATCTATTAAGACTTTGTGTTCTAGATTTTAAAGGAAGTTGGGATAAGTACTTGCCACTGGTGGAATTCTCCTACAACAATAGTTATCAAGCAAGTATAGGCATGGCTCCATTTGAGGCGTTGTATGGACGAAAGTGTCGTTCTCTAGTATGCTGGGACAAGGTGGGAGAAGCAACGTTGTTGGGACCAGAATTAGTACGCATGACTATAGAAAAGATCCAAATGATTCAACAACATATTCAAACCTCACAAGATCGACAAAAGAGTTACTCTGATCTTCATAGAAAGGACGTGGAGTTTAATATTGGAGATCATGTATTGTTACGTGTTGCTCCATGGAAGGGAGTTACAAGATTTGGAAATAGAGGAAATCTCAATCCACGATTTGTTGGTCCATTTGAGATTCTTGGCCGAATAGGAAATTTGGCCTATAGACTCGCATTACCTCCAAATATGTCTCGTGTTCATAATGTTTTTCACATATCCATGCTTCGTAAATATGTGAAAGACCCGAACCATATTATTGCGTTAGAACCAGATGAGATAGCCGAAGATTTAACGTACGAAGAAGTACCTGTTAAGATCTTGGATAAGAAAGAGCATGTCCTACGCACCAAGGTTATACCACAAGTTAAGGTTTTGTGGAGAAACCATGCTATTGAAGAAATGACCTGGGAGTTGGAATCAGAAATGAAAGCGAGGTATCCTCACCTCTTCGAAACACCAGGTACATATGTCAATTTTGAGGACGAAATTTCATAAGGAGGGAAGGTTGTAAGACCCCAACTTATTATAAATAAAATCGAATTTCCTCTAATTATTATTGTGAATAATAAGGTATTAATTTGATATAATTCTCTGGTTATGGGTGAAATGTGCATATTTTGCAAAATATGCAAGTGGTTATAAAATAATCATTGTTGTCAGGGAATATTCGTTTGGTCGTGCAATATTCTTGTTGTCGGGGAATATTCGTACGACGGTGCAGTCATTTGTGGGCCCCGTAATAGAATAATAGTCGGATGAAGAAAATGACAAGTTTGAGTTGTTATAAATAATGGCGTAGTTGTTACCGTTAACACTGTTGGAATACCCAGTGGTTAAAATACAGTAATACTCATGGATGCACGGTATTGATGAATTATTAATCCTTACGTAAGAATGCACTACTCAATAATTGTCACAGTAGCTACTGTTCAATATTTTATTTTATTGATTCAATAATTGTTGCGTTGATATTTTATATTATTATTGTTTCAATAATTGTCATCGCACGATTTTCCATTATCGGATCAATAATTCATATTATTTGAATAATATTATTAGATAGCATTATTGGCAATGTCTAGAAAGTTACGTCAAGGAGAGGTTTGGTCACCTAATTGCGCGCTTGATGAAGGAGAAAT
The DNA here is from genome assembly GCA_020205615.1 of Panax quinquefolius. Taxonomy (NCBI): domain Eukaryota; kingdom Viridiplantae; phylum Streptophyta; class Magnoliopsida; order Apiales; family Araliaceae; genus Panax; species Panax quinquefolius. Next base: position 49,727,679 of record CM035174.1, on the reverse strand, counting down.
TCTTATTGAAAGCCCCTCTTTCCGAGGAGCGGCTTAATTGCATAAATGTGATTACGTAATATTATTTGTGAATAATTAATTATTGATTCATATGATAAGGAAATATTTATTTTATGTGGATATAAATGTTGGATATATTTATTGTGGTTAAAAATGAAAGAGTTAATGTTGAGGTGTTTTATCAAGATTTTGTTTGAATGAAGGTATTAAAAATTAAACCAAAGTTTTTGAGATATATTAAGTGAGTTATAATTTTTAATCCGATCGTTGGATCGTTGTAATTTTTGGATATGTTATACATATATAAGTTGAGTATATGTCCACAAAATTTGAACCGTTAAAAATGAACGTATGATTTGTTATGAATTTTAAGAGGTGACTGGTTCAGAAATTGTTGAAGTTTCCGAATTTAGCATTTTGGTGGAAAATTCTAGAATTGAGTGGGCCCCACTTGTGGTTGGTGAAGAAATGTGCTAAATTTTATTTCAAATGTGGTGGGTGGGAATAGTAGCAAGTAAAGCCATCAGGTTGCAGGTCAAGTCTGCTAACATTTCTTATAAATAGAGGGCTAAGTTAGAATTGAAAATCACACCAGAAACATAAGCTTTCTCTCTTTCGTTCTCTAGATTATTGAGTGTATTTTGTGAGTATTTAGATACTTTGTGAGTTTCTATTAATCAGTGCAAGTTTCCTTCAGCCTTATACCGATATTCCGATCAGAAGTACTGATATTTTGAGGTAAGGGTGTTATATTCTTCTTAAAATGATATTTTCTTCAATATCATTATACCGAAATGTTGGTATGAACTTTTATCAAATTTGGAACTTTTGTGTGGGATTTCTATTCACGTATCTGGCACTATTCACGATCGACACTATTCACGAATACGACACTATTCACTGAAAAATGAAATTTTCTTCTTTTTGTCCAAGATGTCTATTATGGTTACTATCTTTGATTGTATCCATGTTTTGATCTTTATTCTTGAATTTTGCTTCAAAATTGGTTATTATGGAGTATTATTGATCTTGGATAAACTGTTATACTTAATCGTTACTATTTGTCCTTCCATCTCAATTTGGATTCATTTTCTTTAAAATATTTTTCATCATCCTCGGTCCTAAATGATGATATTATCGAATATCTTTGGCTTGTAGTGCAAATGAATGATTAATGATGAATATCTTTGGCCCGTAGTGCGAAGATGAGCAGTGTTGAGATGAACATGACCAACTGGTGATACAAATGAATATCTTTGGCCTGTAGTGCAAAGATGAATATTGATTAAAGATGTATATTGATTGTTGTTATAGGGATAAAATTGATGATGGACTTTTAAATCTTAGAAGATAGTAGAACTCATTCTCTACTTGACTCTTCTAATGGATTGTTGTTTCCGCTGCCAGTTGTTGATCTAAAACTTGTTGTCTAATATATTTTATCGAAATTTTCCTGTTGAAGAATAATGATAATTTGTTGTATATTATCTTAGTCATAATATTCTTTACTGGGCTAGTTGAGCTCACCCTTTTCCTTTTGTTCCATTTTTCTCAGGAGGTGAGAACATAACAGGAACTAGTCGGGGTACGGAGTGATGGTTCTAGAAAGATATTTTAGCAGTCCTCACTATTTCTGTAAAATAGTGTTTGGATAATTGTAATGAGGACTTATTTGAGTGTGGATATTGTCTAGAAGACAATATTTGTATTTAAACTCACAGTATGTGTTGTCGTATTTTGCACGATAATTTTATTATTGAAGTTGTAGTTTGCTTTCTGTACCATGTATTTGGCGACTCAGAATGGGTGTTGTATACCTATTTTGGGGGCGTCACATTTGAGTCTTTTGATTCCCATAACCCCCAACTCTAATTATTAGATACTCATAATACTTATTAATACAATAATTTAGTTAATTAATAGGAAGAATGTGGGAGTTAGAGAAAATGAATGTGGGAGTTAGAAAAATTAAAAGGATTTTGTTTTTAAGGAATAAAATAAAGTTCTCCCACTTTAGCTATTATGTAATATACGTATACTCCCTCCCTTATCCCAATTCGTGAGTCACAAGGGTTCCACCAGCGGCTGACTTGATTAAATAAAACATTATAATAATCAATTAATCAATTAATAAATTACTTTGACCATTTAGCCCTTCGTAGCCGAACGTTGCAAACCTTATATCGATTCTTACTAAAGTCGACATTCTGGACGTCATGGGACAATCCCTTTAGTCAAATTCACCTCTTCTGAAATTCGTGGTTGACTTTTTCCTCAAAAAAGTCAACTGGTTGACTTTGACCAAAAAGTCAACAGTGACACTTTTTTGTGATTACAGTATATCCTGACAAATTTCGACGTTCTGGACTCGAATACGCAATCCGCGTCTCTAAATTCTGCTCTGAACTCCAGCTCATGATTTAATATCATCCCACGTAATAAATAGAATAATTCCCTACTTAATCAATTTAAATAGTTAAATAAAACTAAACCAACCATTTAAATACATCTCATCACATATTTTGAAATAACACATATATGTACAACACATATACAGCTAATAAATGAAATCACCCAAAAGTTTCATATAAATTCGTTTATTGATAATTCTTAAATTACATAGAAAATCTCGGATATTATAGTCCCACAGCCTTAAAATCTTTGAAGTTTAAAAATCGATTTTCTGGTTGATTTCCCACGGCCGACATTCCATTCTACATGGCTTGAGCTACCATGTTCGCGAAATTCTGCATCAGGTCTGATTGTTGTCCTCCAGCATTGTTGATAGATTCTTCTGCCCGTTGGTTCCGAGTTTGATGCCTTGGCGGCATTATCTGGTTAAATAAAATATAATCTATATTTTATTAACTTACATTCTAAACCTTATCATATAAGTTTAATATTTTAAACTTGTTTCATTAATCAGACATAATTTCATATTCATTCAACTATTTCATAGTAAATAACATAACACATACTGCTTTAAACATCCGATATCCCTTTGTGACCACAAAAGTCGGGAATCGCTGCTATAACTTATACGAAAATTGGAAATAGACTATTACACAAACATATTTATCATAGAACACACATATTCAAACAATACTTATATTACGCCTTTTCCTGATCCTGGACAACCTTTCACTCGATGACCTTCCATCCCACAAATAAAACATGCACCTAGCTTAAAGTCGGGACAATGATGAGAGATATGTCCCTCATGTCCGCAAATGTAACATATCATTTTCCCTTTCCTGCATACGCCCTCATGGTTCTTGTCACAGTTTGTAAACTTTCCTATTTTGTTAGCGTCCTCTTGGTTATTATTGTAATTTCCTATTTCGTGGTCTTTTATCTTTCTTTTCCCCTTCTTGATCGGAGTTGCACACGATATGTTGTTTTTGGCTTCCATATGATCAATTTGGATCTTATGCTTATCTTGTTCTTCCATCGTTTCGATTAATTCCTTTCTTAATTCACTATTTAGTAGCTTTTCTATTTTCCACAACTTTTCCAAAGAAGAAACCTTGTTCCTCAGATTCTGCACTTCGGTTGATTCTTGATCAGCTCCAACTTCGGTGTCCGAATCACTATCTGTTAGTTCCACCATTTCTGGGTCCGGTACTATATTTTCCAAAATGATCACCTTATTGAGGTTATCATCAACTTGAGCCTCTATTTCAGCTATTGACTTTGGTATTGGCTTGGTTATGAAGATTAACTCCTTCTTTATGATCTGAGGGTATCCTAATACTTTTCCACCTGACATCAACACATAATTTATCTAGATTAGTATATAATATATACACACAGCAAGTAATAGTTTTACATATGTTAAATTTTTATTTTGTTTTACGATAAATTTATTCAATTCATCTCCCTTAAAAATCTATACGAGTTATTTGTATTTTCAACGTTTCCCTCTGCCCTAAGGTTATATGTGACGCCCCCAAAACAGGTATGCATCACCCATCTTGAGTCGCCAGATACAAGGTATTGAATATAAATACAACTTAATTATACAACAGTCGTGAAAAATACGACAAAACATAGGCTGTGAGTTTTAATACAAATATTGTCATCTAAACAATATCCACATTAAATGGAGTCCTCATTACATTTATTATCATACTATTTCACAGAATAGTGAGGACTACTAATGAACCATCTAGGACCATAACTCTGTTCCCCGATTAGTCCCAGCTACGTTCTCATTTCCTGAAGAGAACAGTGAAAGAAAGGGTGAGCTCAACTAGCCCAGTAGAACAGTGAAATATTATGACTAAGATAATGCAGAATAAATTATCGTTAGCCTTTAACAGTGTTAAACTGATACAATATAACAAACATCAAGTTTAACTGCAGCAGAACAAACAATCCATTAAAAGAGTCAAGTAGAACATAATGTCTATTATCTCCTCTAGATTTAAAAGTCCATCCACTACAACATAAAAGCTTATCAGCGACCGCATACGGTCAGAGATAATATCTATGACCGTATGTCCGGTCACGATAATCAGTCGAGATAATCTGGTTTACGGAAGGACATCAACGACCAACAATAGCGGCCAATTTATTAGCGATCGCAAGTAGCGGCCGATCTGTCGCTATTATGACTTATCTTTGAGTCATTTGTCATGCGTGACGTGTCACACGACGTGTCGATCGATAATAGCGACCGCAGAGGTCGCTAGATTCAAAAAAAAGTCAAGCGATCACTGATACATTTTTAGCGACCGCATGCGGTCGCTGATGCTTTTTTTTTTTTAATTTTTGCCTATTTTATTGATTTCCCAAAAATAACCTACTTTGTACCTGCTTTCAATCCCAACATATATATATATATATATATATATATATATACAAGCATCCATATTAACATCCATCCAATACAATACAAAACATTCATCCATGAATAAACATTCATCCAATACAATACAAAACATTCATCCAACACAATATAATCGATATATCGTAAACATCCATATAAACTAATACAATTGTCGAAAGAATGAATCTAAAAGAGTACAAGGCTTTAAAAATCTAAAAAAAATAAGTCTAAGCGCTCTTCATGGATCATCAAATTAGGATCCATAATTATCAAAGTAATAAAACATATATGTTACATATAAGTAAGACATTGACTTCGAGACTATAAACATATAAGACAATGTAGCTAAACAATAAACGATATATATATACACTCCTCTTTGTTGTTGTCTTTGCTGCTCACGCTCCTGCTGGCTGCCGCCGCCACGCCTCCTTGACTCATCGGGACTCGAGAGACTGCGAGATGCCCGCCCATTATAATCTGAAGAAGATAACGATCTGACGGATCGCTCTCACACGATCGGCGAGGAGTATGATAGGGTTTGGATAACTTTGATGGTATGTGTAGGCGGGTGGCAGAGTGCTTGTGCCATGATGGTCGAGCGTCGTCTTTGTCCTTGGCCTTTGACATGATTTTTCTTCACGATGGACGCCCTCTCCCATAATTCTTGATCAATCGACGAACGCGGGGTGCCTTGAGGATAGCGCTCATTCATTAAGCCCTTATAAGTGTCTGTCGGAAGATGAACAATTAAATAATTAAAATAAAAAAAAAAAAATACTAAAGAAGGTCGTTACAATTTATAAACAACATATTAGGATAAAGTGAACTTATTACAGCTATCTCGAGCGACTTGGGTAGACCATCGCGGTGGCCACATACACATCCAACCAATTGATAGGTTGACCTTGAGGCCGAGACTCCTATAGTTCATTTCCTCATATTATTATGTAAACATATGATATTTTAGCTACAAAAGATGATGTAAACATAACATACGTACCACAGCAATGAATGTGTTGCGGTTGTGATATCTGCCACCCCGTCGTGCCTTTTGCCTTCTCGTAGTCGATACACACGAGGATCTGCTCGAGAAGGGCGATCTTGCGCCTCTTGACCCAGCTCTCGACTTTCCACTTTGGTCACACATCTGCACCCATATATGGCCATGTCGCGCACCACCGGGGCTATGCTCATGCATATCTTGCTCACCACATCCCCGGATGGTCAATCTCGGCATTGTGCGGGGCTTTTTGTCGTTCCTTGTTCAAATTATCTTTAGTTAAATGCAGTAGCACTTCTCGCGAGAATCGTGTATCGAATAAGCGATGCACGTAAGTCGTCCCATCTATATCGTTTACGCAAATAAAATAACAATAATAATATTAAAAGCATTATATTACTAAGCAATATTTTTTGATTAACTATGTATTATCTATCGAGTGATAAAAAATATACCTAAAATTCAATAAATCGCATCCTTATGGGCGGAGAGGTGTGCTCGCCCATGTAATCATTGGCGTGAAAGCGATTACATAAGTTATAATTGTGAAATGCACTTCACAATTTTACTATCTTGAAAATCACTACAATATACTGATAATTTATATTAAAACCCTTATATATATATATATATACGATGTTTAACTTACGTCTTTATCTCGGAGGAGGACGGATCAGATATAAGAATGCGATCATCCAGATTAAGCGGAGCCTTCTAACACATGATTAGAGCCCCGACCCAACCCAAGACTTTCGTCTGCTGCGAGTTCGAAAGACATCTATAAATAAAAATTTAGGATGTTAGTATAAGTTATAAATGAAAGGTACATAAACATGTCAGGGATATAGAGAACATCAGGATATGTAATTGTATGTAAACAAAAGGACAATAGGATAGGATAGTCTAGGCCACTAGGATAGTCTAGGCGTGTATATTTAAGTTACTTAAGGTTACTTTTAGCATCACCAAACTTTATTTAATCATCTAACTCATTTTGACTTATCAAAGCTCACTTTAGGCTTGAAAAGAGAGCTTAAATTGGTTTTCTTGTTGGCTTTATTAATGACCATGTTTGGGAATCATTACTAGCATGTATGAGCAACTTTGTATCTTCTCATAATAGTCCTTTAAGGTCGTGTACTATGAATTGTCCAAAATACCATTTTGGCTTTAAAATGTGATTTTAACAAGTCTTATGCTCAAAATGGCTTGGGCTTGGTTCCTTTAGTTTGTGTAGCTTTCTTATGTCCTATTATGACTATTGAAACTTGTGTATGGGGTCCAGGTATGGTGATTCACTATTTTAGTATTCATTGTTCTATAAAGCTTATTTTCAATGATTTTTAAGCAAGAATTTGCACAACACACCATGTAGACCTTAACTAACTTAGGGAACCATTTTTACATGTTATCTATAGGCAATGTATGTACTCCTCACTATCTAACAACACTAGTCACACAAATCCCCAACAGTCTACAATAGAACACATATGGTCTTTAAGCATTCCTATATATGATTCGAGGGTCCATATCTGAACACAACAAAAAACATCACATATACTCATTGCCATCACATATACACGAATGCATATATGGCCATTTGACTTATATATGAAGATTTAGACAAGTATGGATATTTTAGAAACAACTCATTAATAGTGTGATTGAAGTTATGGTGCTTGTGTTTGTGTTTGTACTTTTCATTTTCTTTCTATTCTAAGCTAAGTCATACTTATAGCATACATATTAATAGTGTGTCATTTTCTTTATCTTCTCGACTGTGAATTATGGAAAACTTCTTTGAACCTTCTTCTTGATTGAATTATGGATAAACTTAATTCCTAGTTATGTTTTATGTTATACTCATGTTCAAGTTATATGGCCATTTGACTTATATATGAAAAAAAATTCTCTCCTATAATATGATCTCCCCTATAATATGGACTATCCACACACACAAGCGAATGTACATGCATACTTGAACAATTTCAATGAAATATAATCCCAACACACACAAAAAGCCCAGAATGTGCACAACTATAATTCAAGGCACAATTTATTTAAATTTATGTTTATATTAAATCTTTGAATTATTCAATGTATATAAATACATAAGATATATATATATATATATATATATATATATATATATATATCATTATATAGTACTATTATTAAAAGAAATGAGATTTCTTTAAACAAAAATATTTAACAAACATAACTCCTTTTGTGGAATGGTGAGATCTTTATTGATACTAACTATGATATATAATATAAGTAATTTGCAATGACCTACAGAATGATCTAAATCTATAGGACAATATCTAAAATCAAGGAAATACTCAATTAGTTCCTTTTTATTTATTTTTTTTGAGTGAAATTTATTACATATGTTTTTTTTTATTTGTCATTTGATAGATTTTAAGGTAGTATTAATAATTTAATTTCTCATATTATCTACACGTTAAATTAATACTAACTTGTTTCTCTTTCATTTGTTCTAATTAATGAATTTTTGAATGATAATATTAAGATTATATAACTATTTTGGTCAATTAAATAAAATATTAATTATATTTTTTAATATTTATATTTTATCTAAGACGTCAATTAAAAATAAGCGGAGGGAGTAATTCACATAGTTGCTCAACATAAGCAATCAACAATCAATTCGCTTTATTTGTGCAAAGCAACAATATTATTATGGTACTACATAAAAGGTAAGAATTTGATGATGCTTTGTAATTTAATATTAAACAAAAATATCATTATTATTTCCATATATATATATATATATATATATATATATATATATATATATATATAGTTCCGTTCATTGAGGGATCCTCAAATAACACTATTTGAGGGATGGGCGTTCTCAACAGAGTTAGATCTGTTTTAATTATTATATGTGGTGAGATTATTTTAATTACTTTATCCGGCTTGAGAAAACCTAAAGCACTGAAGGAAAAGAGGAATGCATAAGGCAAACGAGGAAGAGTAGCAAAGGGAAAAGAGGAGCGCAGAAGGAAAAAGAGGAAGAGTCATTATTTTCATAATTTCTAACTCGGTTTGCAAGATTTCAAATTTCTATAAGGTAAAAATTCAGTGTGACTTAAAAATTTCTATTAAATCTTCAAATTTCGTGTATCGACATGGTTTTTTTTTAAATCGATTTGATGATTTTTGCAAAAGATGAAATTACATCTCTAAATTTGATATGGGTTCATGTGATTTACTCATTATATTGACTTTAATTTCTGCGCATGCTTAATATCCTAAATCTAGCTAGACATTAGTTTATCTCGATATATATCGTATATAGAGTAAGAGCACTAAGTTTTATATATCCTTGGTCAAACCCTATTAATATAAAGGTATCCTACCAAAATTTGTGCACATATGCAAAGACACTAATTAACGTGAACATTAATATTGTTCCTAAATCTTAATGGATACTCAAAAACGAAAAACAAATATTTCAGATACAACATTAAAAATTAAGGTAATTATTGGATCAAAAGCGAAAAAAATAATATAAAAAAATTATCATGCCACTTAATTCACCACAAATTACCAAATCTTTAGGGACTAAGCTTTTTATATTTATATGAAGATGGTTCTTTCTTCTTTTTCTTTCTTTCTTTCATTTTCCCCTTGTTTTCTTGGATATATACATGCACCTATACTATATACTATATATAGTATACTCAAGCCTCTAAGTATTGAGTAGGGTACATCGTGTTGGAAAATCATGCCACAAATTTTCTTATAACAATAAATTGTCTAAAAAATTATATCACTCAAGTTCAAATATAGTTTCCCAATTAAGACTATAAAATACGAATCGTATTTTTAATTGTAGTAACAAAACTTTGAATACACTTCACTTGTTATATAAATACATCTCATATATATATATATATATATATATATGATTTCTTATGAAACCTGTGATGAAATATTGTCAATAACAAATTAAATGAAACCTGTGATGGTGGTGATGGTGGCGGCGGCGCAGGTAGCGGTGGCGTCGGCGGCGGCTGTGGTGGTGATGATGGTGGCGGCGGCGGCTTTCCCCTCTTCTCTTCTCCCCCTTCTCCCTCTTCTCCCTCTTCTTTTCTCCCTCTTTTTTCTTACATTACGGATCAAGAGTGATGAATCGACTTTGGTTTATTGAAATACATCCACGGCCAGCATCTGCGTCGCATGCGGTCGCAGATTTTTAATGACGATGGGCGTGTTAGCGCGCATGCCGGTCATTGATAAAGAGAAGTTAAAAGAAACCGCGCCAGGGTTTCACACCAAAATTTTAGGAGGAAAATCATAGTGGTGATCGATCGGTGACGCGTCGCGTCACGAACTTACTAGCGACTAGAATCCATAGTGGTCGCAGATAGCGGTCGCTAGTACCATTATCCGCGACCAAATACAGCGGTCGCTGATATTATTGGTCGCAGATAGGCTTTTTTCTTGTAGTGATCGTTGATATTTTATTCCTGTAATACTCATCAACAGTTCTTTATTATACTCAAGACAAATAGAACTTTCATCACTTGTCTTCACCTGAACCACCAAAGATGTTAGTTAAATTCACAATTAATATTTATAATAATGTGAATTAACAGTTCCTTCTTACACAAAGGCTTAATAGAACGTTTACTAAATATCCTTACCCCAAAGGTCAAGATATTCAAATGTAATAACAATGATCATACCAATCGATTGTCTATCTTTTGCACTGACCCAAAGATATTCAACTATAAAAACAATGGTCATGATCATACTAATCAATTAATCATCGATTACACTACTGACTAAAGACATTCAATTGTTAACTAATGGTCATGATCACGCTTGATCACATCATTGAATTATCCATGCACTACGGCCAAGGATATTCGTTAGTATCACTATTTATCATGATCATGTCATACACCTGTCCATCTTCGAACTACGGGTCAAAGCTATCAAACAACAAATCATCTTTGCACTACAGGCCAAAGATATTAAAAACATATCATCTTTGTACTACAGGCCAAAGACATACAACTGTAAAACCAATAACCAACAGTATAATAAAGAATGGAATAATAAAAGAATTTCACCATGTATGCAGTACTTTGCATAATAGGTTATTCAACATAATAATAAAGAATGGATTAATAAAGAATTTCACCATGTATGCGTTATTGGCATGACGGAGTTATTCCAATATGATAATGAAGAATGGAATAACGAAAGAATTTCACCATGCGTCGTAATCCGCATAAACAGGTTATTCCCAACAAAATAATAAATAATGGAACCAGTCCCAAAATAAACGCATAGATGGATATTCCGACGAATAATAATTAATGGAACCGGTCAGTCCCACAGAACGCATTTACGATGATATTCAACGTAATAATAACGAAAGAAATATTAGAAGAATTTCATCATATAAGCGGTACTTCGCATAAACAGGTTATTCCAACAGAATAATAAGAATGGAATAACAACAGATTCACTGTGCATGCGATAGAAGCCGCGCATGACGAGTTATTCCAATGTAATAATAAAGAATGGAATAACAAAAGAATTTCACCACGTATGCGGTACTTCGCATAAACATGTTATTCCAACATAATAATAAAGAATGGAATAACAGAAGTTCTCTTCATGAATACAAAAGAAATAATACCCCTTATGAGTACAACAAATAATATCCCCTATCTTAGAAGAAACTGGATATTGGAGTAGTGAAGTAGCAGAATATTTTTCTTCTTTCTCTTTATTGTTTCTCTTTCTAGAGTTTCAGTGAATTCGTAAGAAATAATGAAGGAATGAACTTCTATTTATAGGAGAATGGACTGAATAGTAACTAATTCATGAACGATCCAGAATGATTTACTTTTAAACGGACGGTCCATATTGATTCACTATTAAAACTTTAAAGCAACGATCCATACTGATTCACTGTTAAAACTTTAAACCAGCGATCCATATTGATTTACTATTAAAACTTTAAACCAACGATCCATATTGATTTACTAATATAATTTCAACCAACGGTCTAAAAATTAGCACATCTCCTCATGGAATAATATTGTACCCAAAAATAATTTGAACCAAAAAGAAATATATCTTACGGGTGAATAGTACCCCGTGAATAGTAACTCATGAATAGTAACTCATGAATAGTAACTCGTGAATAGTAACTCGTGAATAGTAACTGGGTATTTTATGACAACTTGTCTACTTTAAAAAAATTTCACATATCACCCTTAACTTTAAACTTTTATCAATTTAACTATTTACCAAAATAGAAAAATTGAATACTTTTATTTCATAAAATTCGGGGTCTCACATTATAGCCTAAAGTTTAACCTACCTATGGTTTCTAACCTTAAAGCTCTGATACCAACTTGTGGCGCCCCCAAATTCAGGTGCTTGAAACCCGAATTCAGTACTTCACGATATAATTTCTTTGAGCGGAATAATAATAATAATGTCATAAATATCAAACTTAATTTACATATCAGAGTTGTCTAAATCCCAGGTACGCGAGCTTTAAAACATTTCATTACATAATAGATAATAAATATCATCAACTTATTTAAGTCTATCTATTACATAAGATAACACAAACTTATTCTGCTAGCTTTCCTTTCCCTTTGTTCTTGCCTGAACCTTCAGGTCGATCATACATGGCTGAAAACATTTAAATTATGCAAGAATGAACATTGGAGTGCCCAACAAGTAATAGCAATCAATAAACATTAGCTGAAATGTAAGACCCCAACTTTTATGAATAAAGATGAATTTTCTATAAATATCATTTTTGAATATTTTGGAATGAATTTGATATAATGTTATAGTTATGGGTAATATTTATAAATTTTGCAAAGTACGCAAGTTGTTATATAATATTAGATTGGTCGGGGAATATTCGTACAACGGCACAATCATTGG